>BQNB010000705.1:61577-160699 GCA_026074375.1 Tanacetum coccineum | reverse complement strand
CAAAAAGTGCTTGCTACAGATTGCATCTTGCGTACATGTTGCACTTAAGTTTGCATTACCACGGGGTCCATGCATCATTAGTTTTGTCACCAACTTATAACCTCAGGATCTTCCATGGGGTCAGGTATCTCTGCAGAATTGAACTCGTCTATGTGTTCCATGTCTTGCAATTGACCTTAAGAATCCACCCACAATAGTGTATGACAGTGTGGTAACCCTCTTTTTTGAAACTCTATTATATACAACACTGTAAAACAACAAGAACATTCAAAATCAACTTTTGGTAAATGTAGTTTTTAAGAACAAGAAATGAATATCGAATGAACAAATAACAACATATAATACCTGCATAAACGTGTCTAAATGTTCTTACGTCCTTTAGAAACTTGATAAAGTCTTTCACCGTTTGCTCAAAAACTCTACACACGATGTCTGCTCTGTCTGGTGGTGTCAACTCTGGGTACTGTGCAATATACTGCTTAATTTCAGGCCACTTCACATTACAGGTGAAAGTGATAAAAAAATTGAGGTTTTCCCAGGGATCGACAAATTAGCAGAGCATCTAGGTAATGACTATACATATACTAAGGTCCTCCAGTGAAAGTATTAGGTAACATGATCTTTAAGCCAACAGTTATGCCTTCACGATCTCCCCTAGAAATAGCATCATACATACTTAATAAGTAGTCTGACAGATGGTCATTTTTTTTCCTATGAAATCCAGACGATTCAACTCGATTGCACATAATACTGCATCAACAAAATGTTGAAACAACCTTCCACCTCTAAAGATAAGACCAAATTCCTTTACCCGCGGGTGTAACTGGTACTTGTAATAGGCGTTCATCGTCACTTTCTTCCTTTGCCTTTACCGTTTTGAGGCTTCAATGTTAAGTCTAGGTAAAATCCTGGCTCGCCAAAAGCAAATAACAACGGAAACTATAGTGACATGTATGACTGATGAAGCTTGTTAATTCTTTGAGGAGGTTCTCCTCTGAATTCAATTATCACATCAAAATCTGTTTGAATCCTTGGCCTATCTTCGAAGACTATTCCTCCTATAATGTCAAAAGTCGGTAACTCATACCCACGAACGTCACCCATACTATAAAGCCTAATCTTGAGTCCTAGTCTTTCGCCCGCATTGTATCTGTCTTGTGCAGTTCTAAATAGTCTTACCAAGCCATTATGCTCATCAAGAACATGTATCAAACCCTCAACAATCTCTAGGTTGAGTCCATCTTCATTCAACCCGCCAAAATGCTGCATTATATTCCTAACTTCATGATGGGTGTCATACACATATAGTTGCAAAAAACATGGGTGGTGACCTTCCTCTAAGCAAAGGGAGCCAATCCAATGGTAAATCTAGCCAGAAATTTTGAAAACGTAAGGTCCCTTTCCTTTGTTTACTGAGTTATCAATTTTTGCTCCAAATGACGTCATTGCGAACATCTGATTATAAGCTCGGATATGCTTCATGAAATGAGTATTTATCAACAGCTGCTGAATGAAGGCAGGGGGATAAGGTATTGGAGGCATATAAATTCTTCCTCCAACACAGCATAGATGATATTGTTCTTCTCTAGTATAGTGAGCGCCTTTGAACCGCTCATTGTACCAAAATAGACATCCACAATGGTGACATACTTGATCACAGTTGCCCAAGTCTATATAAGACGTCGTGTTACCTGAGACTGCATATGAAGGTATCAGAGAACAAATACAAAGGTGTGAACAATTAGTAAAATGATCAAAAAGTAGAAAAGACATTGAAACCAAAATTTTCTTACCTCTAGTTTGTGATGACATTGACCCCTGGTTTTGATTATTCACACCCTGAGAGGTTTTACTTTTGTTAGCAAACTGAGTTTTTGATGAACTCAGTGTAAGTCGCCTTCTTATATCTATACTGAATGGAGTTTCCTCTGCACGTGCAGTTAATAAAGGTTGTGCAGCCTTTCTTTTTTGAACATCAGTCGTTGCAGGTTTGTTGGTAGCAAGCGCTACTAACAAAAACGAAATAAATGGTTAATACTTTCAGTTTAATCTGTAAGTAAATCATAAATTGCTAATTGAGCAACTAAACTGTTTGAGAAGATGTAGTCACCTTGAGTGTCTACATACTGGGTATGGCCACGTGAACACTCTATAGATTCTTGATTCCCATGAATGTGTTACTGAGAAATGTTTGGAAAACCTATGACTATAGGTCTAATACTACAGTCTTTAACATTCATGCACAAATACGTGTAATTCAGTGTTAGCATCAGTGACTAGAAGGCGCTACTAGATGTGATACCTAAAAAAGAAAGAAAAAAATATGAAAAACATTAGCATGAAACCAAAAAAGGAAAAAAAGAACATGTACGTTTAATCACATAGGTAACATATAGTTTTTTTATCTATTTTTTCTTTGCCTCTTTTTGTTTTTTTGCTGACATAGTGACAGATGAGGTAACATGGATCGCAGATTGATTTGGATCAGTGGTTTACTTTGCAAGCAGATGTAGAGTGGCACCTGTGGATTTTAAACCTCATGAGTTGTATCCTATGCATCTAAACATGTATCTTAACCGTCTATATAATATGCTAACATACTAACTCTAAATCCCAATAGCTGTTCTTCCTTACAGTTTTTTTATCTACCAGTATGACTAACACATTGCTACCACTACTCCAAGAGCTTGCACATGTTGTCGATTCACACGACATTAGGGATCAACTTTCAGTTTTGTTTCAAAGGGAAGCTGCTGAAGATTTAAAGAAGATGCAAGATTACAATAGGTTATCAGGTGAGCTGAGCGAGACCATAAGAATGAGAGATGCCTATATCATTGAGTTACGTACAAAGTGCGGTTCTAATGAGTTTGTTGAAAGTATCAAAATATTAAGGCATATGCAGCTTGATGATACGTAAGCAGCTTCTCGTTTAATGCTAATGGCCTGGGAGATGCGGGACAAAGTGCATGAAAAGAACCGTTTCGTTGCAAGATTGAGACTCGTGTAGGGACCTAAAAATGTAACACGTAGTTATAATAATCAGGCTACCGAATGTGTGTGCCTAGATCGAATGCATGTGTAACATCGGTGTAGGTCATCCTTAATCCATCTGTTGTTGTTTGTTTAAACATATTTTTATAACTGTCAGTTATAACAATGGCTAAACATAATCACTTTTTTAGAAAATAAATGACGTGTATAAATCAGAATTAAAACAGATCCGAATGTATGGTAAAATGAAATAAATATGCAGCCATATTATTAGAGATAAAGGAATAAAAGAAAGGAAGATGTGTATGTGCTAGAGAGAAAACACACACACTTACACTTTACAAAAGTGACCTTCACCCCTCCATGGAAGTATGGAGGGGGTATATATAGGTCAAGACAAGGGAAACTATACTAACTTAACAATAGTAGTCCCTGCGGGTCTTGCCTAATTATAACTAGTGTAATTTGGTATGAGTCAACATATTTTAAGGCTAACAATATTCCCCTAATATGTGGATGTACGAAATTACTTACAATGTTCCTATCAAGTATAATTACAACAAAATAAAGTATTCCAAAGCTGAAGATGTCTTTTGAGTTCTCCTTGTCTTGAAACTTGTACTCCAGCTTGGATCTTCATTGTCTTTACTTGTTCTGGAACCATTGTAGTATGCATAAGTTAGATTAACTTCCCCCTAATTCATGCATCATGTCTTGAAAAGCTTTCTTCGTAGACTTCTTTTTGGCAAAGTTTTTGAATCAGCTTCCCCCTAAACCAACATCCCTATCTTTAGCAGATTCTGAAATGTTGATGTAGCTTAAACCATCTTTTATATGTCATTAAAGTGCACAGCGGAAGTTTGTAGAAGAAAAACCACACCAAATACCACTGCTACTTGTCATTAGGTCTTGGTGAATATTCGTTCGGGGGTACATGCGAGAAATCAACAACAATTCTTCTCACGTATGCAGAATACTTCATAAACCATACTAAGTAAAGTAGTATACACTACTTCCCCCTGGAATTTGACATGGTAACATCAAAGTCAACTAAGTCCCGGATGTACACATTTTCCCCCATGATGGTTGCGAACTCTCGGAAGCATCATTGTTGTGTACGCACATATACTCGAGAAGTTCTTGTCTTAAGCACAAATCTTGAGATCCAAACAAACCATTACCCTCTTGTCTTCAGAAACCGTAGAGGAGATGAAGCAAGAATCAAGAAAACTTGGTATAATCAAGGTCTTGTATATGAATGTCGTTGAAGAACTTTGAGAATTTTGCTTAGACTGTGAAGTACCATTGTCTTGGAATAGCACAATAATATCCCGTAAGAATTGCTGATTACATCTCAACCTTTAAACTCTCTGGCTAACTTACCAACCTCGTATTCTGTCGGCTATTGTTATGATCACTTGGTGAAGTAAACCCGATATACCAAACTTGAAAATGAAGTAGAATCCCCCATGCTGATTGAAGAATGGTGCAAGATTAAATCTATAAGTACTCTATACCCGACTGCAAAAGTATAAGAAGTACAACACCTCTTGAAATTATCCACATCGACATCTGCGTGTGACACTGAGTACTACAATGTAACTCCTTTAAGTGATAGCTATAACCCGTGAGCACTACAATGTAACTCCTTACATCAGGAAATAACTTGATAATCCAAGTATCAATCATAGCTGTATACGTTCAAGTAAGTCATCAATCGATAGATTAGGTTTGAAGAAAAGGGGAAAGTAGAAGGAAGTCTCGATGATGAAATAAGTAGACGCCTTCGTGAAATTCAACTTCAATCTCAAATAAGGGATACCAAATCAACTTCGTGATCACTTTGGACTAGGACAAATGTTGTTTTTGAATTGTCGTTAACGAATCCACATTGTCAAGCCAAACTTGCCGTGATAGCATTTTATACTCGGACTATTCCAACAATATCATACGGAATAGCCCAATTAACATAAGCTTATATAACTTTGGCCCATGTTAGTATGATCCGACTGCCAAAAGAAAACACAATCCACTAGCCCAACTCCATAATTGGAATTCGATCCACCATAAATCTAATACACGGTCCATGAATTAAAAATGTACCAGGCCTATTAATTCTTTGTCTTGGCCCATCATATTTGTTAAAGCCCGGATCCAAGAAGTGTGATAATAATCACCAGTCATGAACCCGTATATAACACTTCATCCTATGAGATTAGGGCATAATTCACTCACAACCTAAACCTAATCTGTATAACAGTCACCACCACCAATAACTTATTCTCCCAAAACCCAAAACTACTCTCATCTATTCTTAGATCAATTTCATTTAGAATACGAACTATAACTTTGATAATCCCTACTCAAATCATCAGACACCAAACCACGCCCCTTAATTCATTGCCTTTCACAAAGCAAATCACATCCCTACGCCCCTTTATCTGATTCAACCGTAATACATGATGAACATAGAAGACTTGTGTCTTTAAGATCCTTTGAAGAGGTCTCGGGTAGGTGATTATGTATTGTTTTGTGTCAACAAAACAAAGAATTGATTATAACAAAGTTGTTATAAATCATTCTTTACTTTCAAAAATTGAATGAGGGTTCATACCTCAACAAGGTCGATGATGAGATATATCTTTCGTGTACATGATCTTGATAGGGTCTAGATATAATTGTAAGACACGAAACATAGAAACTGAGATCTTGTAAATCATTAATTTCGTTCGAGTCTTGTTTGAAGTGGGATATGGGATAAATAGTTGTAATTGTGAAGAGATGTTTGAGACGATGGGATTTAGGATTTAGATATTGATTGGATTTGGGATGTCTGTTATTGTTGTTGATTGTTGAAATATATTATTAGAGTCGTGTAATTTTATTTTACATTTCGTTTAACCTTAGACTCAGTTGACTCGTATGAGTTGTCCCGAGTCAACTCGGTAATTACCGAGTTGACTCGGTTTGGTTTAGGATGGTTGCTAATTCGTGTGACTTCACGATTTGCTAATTCGTCTATGCTTGAGGAGTTGCGAATTCAGATGGTTAATGAAATTTGCAAATTCGGGTGACAAGAAGATTTCAAATTCGTATGACAAGATAAACTGTGAATTCGTGACAAGTAAATTGCGAATTCATGAGACAAGCAAATTATGAATTCGTGTTGTTCAAAATTGTACAATCGTCCTTGTCTTGTCTTTTTGCAAAAACATAAAAACTGTCATTGACAGCAAAAAAATGGATCTGAGGCCCTTTTCTTGATCTTATCTCTTAGAAAATAAGCCACCATGATAAGCAGTAAGATCTCAGAAAAATACCCACGATTTGGAAAAATAACAGGACCCAAAAAAAACTATCAAAAGGCTTTGAAATAAGCTCGAAAAAAACTGTCAAAAAAATTGACCAGATCTGTTAAAGTTTTTTTTTGGATGAAGAGGACCAAAAAAAACTTAACAAAAATAGCAAAACTGTTATAAAAATGAAACACATAACAAAAAAAAATTGGGCCTTTGTTACAGAAAAAGCCCACGAAAATGAGCTTAATTAAGCTATAAATAAGCTTAAACAGCCACGAACACAACACCACGAATACAAAAACTCCTGTAGCTCTGATGCCAATTATAAGTAATAAGAAATCACTAACAAGATTGATCCAGAGGTCGGGGAGGATTAAACAAATAAGAAGCCATTTTATTTAGAGAGAGAAAGGAAAAGATGTGTATGTGTTTTTAGAGAGAGAAAGAACACACACACACACCTTAAGAGAAAATAATAATGAATCCTCACCCCTCTATAGAAGTATGAAGGGGGTATATATAGGTCAAGACAAGGGAAACTATCCTAGCTTAACAATTCTAGTCCCTATAGTTCTTGCCTATTGATAACTAGTGTAATTCCGTATTAGTCAACATATTTTAAGGCTAACAATCATAGGGGCCAAAGTTGAACAATATTCTAATAAGTTTCATTATCCACCCCAAACTCTAGGGGCTAAAGTCGTACTTTAGGCAGACTTCAAAATTAGTATAAATTGAATGCATTATGCATTCGTATACTCATTCCTGGTGACGAGTGGTATAGCCTCCAAAGAGAAGAGCGGAGAAAAGAGCTAGCAGCCTACTAGCTTGGTTATAGGGCAAACCCTTCGGGGTTTGCTATGGCATTCGACTAGGGGATCGAGAGCGCTAATTTAGCACAGTTTGTAATCATACTTTAATTTTATGTGGTCAATTTAATTCAGTTATTTTGACTTATTGGATCTAGCAATATGATTGTTGATGTTATGATTATTTATTATGCATGCTTTATTAATTGTTCATTTGCATTTAATTAATTAATTATCCTTATGATATTAATTTATGATCTTATTGTTTTAGCTGCACTTTTATTAATTTATGTAGTATGTTTTGAAATCCTTGAACTCCCTGCTAGGTTTTTGATATGAGGTTGAGTGTGTATGAAGTTTGAGTGATTCGCTTAACCTCTGTACACACGATTGATTACAGGAGACCAACACTTGTAGGTGTTCACCCTTTACCTATGAAGTTAGAGCCCTTAGTATTAAATTATTGGTTAGGAGTGCAAGCTTATTAGGAGGATCCACATGGTTAGATAAAGTATAATTCATAATTAAAAAGGAAAATCCTTAATCTCTAAAAATGAGTATAGGTTAAATTCCTTGCGAGTCCATTCCACTCAGTTACATAGGTTAGGTTACATCTACAAAAATGGACATAACGAACTTAAACCCCCATCTAAGGTTGTAATGTGGACATTCCCACATAAGATCATTGAATGCGATCAATTGGCTTACACCATGGCATTCTGCAATATTTATACTAAATTTCAAATGCTTTCTTTAATGCTTCTAGGTAGAATATAATCTTTGGATTAGGACAATTAGAGGACACAACATTCTTTGGGTCGACACCCGTAATTACCAATCCACTACACTATACACGATTAGGTACACTGCTCTTTGTGCGTAGGAATAGTCATAGGAGTTAGGGTTTTATAATGTAAAATCCTGACGTAGTTTTTTCAAAGGAAATTACGCATCAGATTTGCCATTAGTTTGGTAGTACCATGGTTATGTAGGACATTAGATGTGGCTAGGTCATAGATATTGGTTGTAGAAATATTGTAAATCAAGTACCCAGTCAGGGTTGTTTGTAACCGAATTTTATTTAATATATATATGAATCTTATTCTATATTCATCGTGTGTTCATCTTAAATATGTTATTGTTAAATTTTATTTGTTTGCAAAACGGTCGTTGGTATTATATTTTATATCATATTACATATTTAATTCTCGTTATAAGTCACCGTATATCATTTTGAATCTCATCATGTGCTATGTCTTATGTTTAGGACATGACTATCACACATTCTGGAATGACCCCTGAAGCAATCGAAGAGCTCATTGCCCAGCGAGTGGCTGAGGTATTGGCTAACTATGAGGCAACCCGTGCTGCTAAGGCTCTCAAAGCCGAAAGTCAAAGCTAAACTGACAATGACGGTGATAATGGAAATGGTGAAAATGGGAATGGAAATCATGGAGATGGAGGAAAAAACGGAAATGGAAATCCAAATGAGAATGGTAGAGGTGCTATGCCAGTTGCTCGTATGTGTACCTATCAAGACTTTGTGAAGTGTCAACCGCTCAACTTCAAAGGGACTTAAGGAGTTGTAGGTTTGACAAGATGGGTTGAGAAGATGGAAACATTGTTCTATATCATCAATTGTCTAGAAGTGTATCAAGTAAAGTATGTCACTTACACTTTGCTAGATAGTGCATTAACTTGGTGGAATTCTCACAAAAGGACAGTTGGAGTTGATGATGCGTTTGCTATGACATGGAGAGATCTTATGAAGTTGATGATGAAAGTGTATTGTCCAAGGAATGAGATACATAAAATGGAAACTAAATTGTGGAACTTGACTGTGAAGAACAATGATTTGGATGCTTATACTCAGAGATTTCAAGAGTTGACTCTGTTGTGTACTAGAATGGTTCAAGAAGAGGAGGACCAAATTAAGAGGTATGTTAGAGGTCTCCCTAACAACATTTAAGGGAATATGATATCTGCTGAACCAACGAGACTCCAAGATGCAATTTGGTTGGCTAATAGTTTGATGGACTAAAAGTTAAAAGGTTATGCAATTAGGAGTGCTGAGAACAAAAGAAAGTTTAAGAGCCAGAGCCTATACGGCTGGTGGTAATGAAGGTAGGGTTTATGTTGGACCTCACCCTCTTTGCAACAAGTGCAAGTTACACCATGTTGGGCCATGTGCTATAGAGTGTAGAAGTTGTGGAAAGATTGGTCATTTGACTAGGGATTGTAAGCCCGCAGTTCCTACGGCAGTTAATTAGAGGGCCCCGATTATGAATCAAAGGATTGCCACATGTTTTAAATGTGGAAGGCAAGGGCATTTCAAGAAGGATTGACCCAAACTAAAGAATCAGAACCATGAAAACAAGCTTGTTATTCCTGAAGCTAGAGGGAAAGCTTATACTATTGGCGGAGGAGATGCAAACCCAGGATCTAACGTTGTCACAGGTACGTTTCTTCTCAACAACCATTATGCTTATGTATTATTTGATTCAGGTGCCGATCGAAGTTTCGTGTTGACTACTTTTAGTACCTTGCTTGATGTAATCCCTGATATCTTAGACGTTAGTTATGTTGTCGAATTATCTAACGGAAGGATTGCCGAAAGAAATACTGTGCTTAGAGGCTGTACCATAGGATTATTAGGTCATCCGTTCAACATTGATTTAATGCCCGTAAAGCTTGGTAGTTTTGACGTCATCATCGGTATGGATTAGCTGGCGAATAATCACACAGTGATTGTCTGTGACTAGAAGATAGTACGTATTACTTTTAGAGATGAAATTATGATCATTCAGGGCGATAGGAGTGATAAGGGGAAGAAATCAACGTTGAGTATGATATCGTGTACGAATACTAAGAAGTATATGGAGAAAGGTTGTCAAGTATTTCTGGCGCAAGTTACAAAAAGGAAACAGAAGTTAAGTCGAAGGAGAAGCAATTGGAGGACGTGCCAATTGTACGGAAATTTCCAAAAGTCTTTCCGAAAGACTTGCCTGGATTGCCACCTGTGCGACAAGTTGAATTTCAAATTGACTTAGTCCCTGTGTTGCACCTGTGGCACGATCCCCTTATAGACTTGCTCCGTAAAAAATGCAAGAACTGTCTATGCAAATGCAAGAACTTTCTGACAAAGGATTTATAAGCCCAAATTCTTCACCATGGGGAGCTCCAGTCTTGTTTGTCAAAAATCAATGTGTATCGATTACCGTGAACTAAATAAGCTTACTATTAAGAATCGATACCCACTCCCGAGAATCGACGACTTGTTTGATCAGCTGCAAGGATCAAGTATGTACTCGAAGATCGACTTGAGATCTGGATATCACCAACTCAGAGTTCGTGACGAGGATATACCAAAGATAGCATTTAGGACATGTTATGGTCATTACGAGTTCCAAGTAATGCCTTTTGGATTAACAAATGCACCAGCGGTGGATTTAATGAATCGGGTATCCAAGCCATTCTTGGATATAATTTGTTATCATGTTCATAGATGATATTTTGATCTACTTAAGGAACAAAGTGTAACATGAAGGACATCTTAAGCAAATTAAGGAGTTACTTAAGAAGGAAGAATTGTACGCCAAGTTTTCAAAGTGCGATTTTTGGCTTTCTAAGGTACAACTTCTCGGTCACGTGATTGATAGAGAAGGTATTCATGTAGACCCGACTAAGATATAATCAATTAGGGATTAGGCATCGCCCAAGTCTCTGATAGAGATTCGTCGATTTTTAGGTCTTGTTGGTTATTACCGAAGGTTTATTGAAGGCTTCTCGAAGATTGCAAAACCTATGACCAATTTGACTCAGAAGAGCATGAAATTTGATTGGGGTGAAAAGGAAGAGGCTGCATTTCAGACATTGAAGCAGAAGTTGTGTAGTGCACCAATTCTGGCATTGCCTGAAGGAAGTGAAAACTTTGTGGTTTATTGTGATGCTTCTCACAAAGGGTTGGGCGCGGTGTTGATGCAGAAGGAGACAGTCATAGCTTATGCATCCTACCAACTCAAGATCCACGAGAAGAACTACACGACACATGATTTGGAATTAGGAGCTGTAGTGTTCGCTCTCAAGACGTGGAGACATTATTTGTATGGCACGAAGTGTGTTGTGTTCACTGATCATAAGAGTTTGCAACATATTCTATATTAGAAGGAGTTGAACATGAGACAACATAGATTGTTAAAGTTGTTGAGTGATTACGATTGTGAAATTTGTTATCATCTGGGAAAGGCAAACGTGGTGGCAGATGCCTTGAGTCGAAAGGAGCGGATCAAGCTACTACGAGTTCGAGCTTTGGTTATGACGGTTGGTTTGAATCTTCCTGTAGAAATTCTGAAGGCTCAAAGTGAGGCAAGAAAGGAGGAAAATTATGGAATTGAGGATTTGTGTGGAATAATTAAGAAGCTAGAGTCCCGTACGGATACAGCGTTATGTTTGAATGGAAAAGTTAGATACCTTGTCGTGGTAACTTAAGGGAGTTGATTATGCATGAGTCGCATAAGTCAAAATACTCAATCCATCCTGGATCAGACAAGATGTATTAAGATTTAAAGAAGCTGCATTGGTGGCTGAATATGAAGGCTGAGATTGCCACCTATGTCAGTAAGTGGTTGACCTCAAGGCTGAATACCAAAAATCTTTCGGTCTATTGGTTCAACCTGTGATCCCGGTTTAAAAGTAGGAGAACATTACCATGGATTTCATTACTAAGCTACCAAAGACATCGATTGGACAGGATACAATTTGGGTAATTGTTGATCGACTCACAAAATCCGCTCATTTCTTACCAATAAAGGAAAACGACTCAATGGAGAAGTTGACGAGACAATACTTAAAGGAAGTTGTCTCAAAGCATGGTGTACTAGTTTCGATTATTTCTGATCGAGATGGTAGATTTACATCTTAATTATGGCAATCGCTAAACAAAGCTCTAGGTACTCAATTGGATATGAGTACGGCTTATCATTCGTAAACCGATAGTCAAAGTGAAAGAACTATCCAAACTTTGGAGGACATGATGCGTGCTTGTGTGATTGATTTTGGGAAAGTTTAGGATAGGCACCTACCTTTGGTGGAGTTTTCTTATAACAACAGTTATCACACTAGTATCAAAGCTGCACCGTTCGAGGCTCTGTCCGGTCGCATGTGTCGATCACCTATTTGTTGGGCTGAGGTTGGAGACGCTAAGCTTACTAGACCGAAAAGTGTTCATGAAACAACTGAGAAAATCTTTCAGATAAAGAAGCGTATTAAAGCAGCTCGTGATAGGTAAAAAAATTTAGCCGATACGAATCGTAAGCCCATGGAGTTTCAGGTTAGAGATATGGTCATGTTGAAACTGTCATCATGGAAAGGGGTGATACGTTTTGGCAAACGGGGAAAGTTGAACCCTCGTTATATTATACCATTTAAGGTACTCGCTAAGGTTGGAATGGTTGCTTACAAACTTGAAATCCCAGATCAATTAAGTTGTGTTCATAGAAATTTTCACGTTTCTAACCTGAAGAACTGTTACGCCGATGAACCGCTTGCTATTTCATTAGATGAAATTTAGATCGAATATTAACTAAACTTTAACGAGGAACCAGTAGAGATCATGGATCGTGAAGTGAAGCAACTAAAGCAAAGTCATATTCTGATTATTAAGGTGTGTTGGAATTTAAGGCGAGGTCCTGAATTCACTTGGGAACGCGAAGACCATATGAAGAAAAAACACCCTCATATCTTCGCTAAATCTAAACCTACCTCTGAATCAACGTCTTAAGCTTTGAGGACAAAGATTTTCTAATGGAGAAAGGATGTCACACCCCGTAAATTTTAGGTCAATATTTTAAACTAATCCGATCATTATTTTGAATTTTATCCGTTACGTTTGAATTTGACCTAAAACCGAGAGATTATCCCGCATAAATCTAAAAAATGTCATCAGACGCGTTTCAGCTTCGGGATATGATTAGTCTAGATATTATATGCATTATTTTATCATTTCTAAGTGTTTCGTAGTTTACGATCACTCCCGATATTTATTTTTACATTCTAGCGTATAATTTACGTTTTTTACGTTTTTGACCTAACGGAATCCCAGAAACTCGTAATCTTTTCGTGTAAGCTCTAGTTATCGTATATGTCAGGTTTAGAATTCAAAATTTTTGTGGTCTCTCTCCCCCTACCTTCCTATATCCCACGCAAATACACACTTAATTAATTATCAAGAATCTTCATGCTTTAATTCAAATTTTAAATCATACACATGCAAGTTAGGGACATGTTTGTATTCTTCTACCACCCTTCCAACATTTTCTTACACATATTCTTGCCACCTTGCATGGTTAGGACCACTAATCTACTATTGAGATAAGTACTTATTTAACTAATGGTATACTTGAACCAAGACTAGCCAACTTGACTTGGTCTCTCCCCTCTTGCCCCATGTAGCTGTTCGAACAACAAGCACACACAAGGGTTGTGTGTGCCTTGGTTACACTTGATCCCATGCCCTTAAACCCTAATTTTTCCTCTATATATACCTCACTATAATTAATTTAGGTCATTTTGCTCAATACAAGCCACACAAAAATTTCTTTCTCCTATCCTTCTTTGTCTCTTGGCACGACAAGAAAACACCACCACCACACACTCCATAAATTTGTTTCTATTAAGATTCACCTATTTCAAACCTATGTCTAGAACATATCCAAGGTGTCTTGAAGTGTTGTTTACTTTGATTTAAACGGGTTTTTGTTCAAGATTTAGAAGTTGGTTTGTTTTTCAAAAGGGGTTTTACAAGATCAATCTTGGGTTTTTATAGTCTAAGGTTTGGTTAGTCTTGTGTGTGCTTGGACTTTCTTCTTCTTGTAAAGTTTTCTATTACTTTTTTTGTGATTTTCCTTTATGATTTTATGCAAGGTTAAGCTTTAGTTTTGTGGTTTTTGAAAATAAACAAGATAAACACTTGAAACTAATTATATATGCTTTCTTTGGTTTTACATAAAGTTTTGGATTATGAGCATGAGTGTACATGAGTGTTGCAACAATGGAATTCTTAAGATTAGGTAGTATTTGATTGTGGTTTTTGATGGCAAAAGTAATGGTAGATATTGATTAGGACTAGGAATATGCACTATGCGAAAGTTTGGATGTTTTATGGTTGCGTTTTGGCGAATTAAAAGCTTAGTCGGGGTTGGGGGGTGTCTGAAACTTAAACCTGGTTTTCGGTGACTTAAAAATGTTTTCATTAGTCGAGAAGGTAGTTTTTGGAAAGCTTGTTTCGAATAGATAGGTTTTCATATATCGAACACTAAAAGCGGATTTAAAACGGCCAAGTTATAGCGTAATGAATTTTGGAACACTTTTTAGAAAAATAATAAATGAGGTTGCTGATTGGAAATTAAATCAAGGTTTTCGGACACTTTCGGACATTTTTGAGGTTTTAAAAATTGGCGAAACATATACAAACATTAGCGTATTGATTGGAAACATTAGAAACGTCATAAGGTAATTATGGATAGCCAAATGTTATAAAAGCGTAAGACTTCTAAAAATAGTAACTTTTGAGATAAGTCGTCAAGACGGATGTAAAAGTTAGGCGTTTAGGTATTGATAAAGCGTTTTCGGAAATATGGATTTAACAAAATATATGGGATGATATTAACATCTTGAAACTTAGAACTTTCCTAAAATAGAAAGTTTCCTAAAATAGTAACTTTTAGTAAACCGTGGCGTATTTTAATCTAACTAAGACACAAACATATATGGATGCCTTCTCGTTGATAAGCATTTCGCTTTTGGTTTCGTATATCATATCTTAGTCCTAAGATGCGTCATTCCTTAGGTGACGGATAGGATTGTGTATCATCTTTCTTTTACATGAATATCATTCGCTCATCGCTCTAAGGTGAGTTTATAGCCCCATGTTTTATGATTTCAACTTTACTATTTTGGGGTGAGAAACATTGCTTGTTTTAAATTTTGGACACAAGTGTTTTCAGTTATCATTTCCTGTTTAAGTGTTGCCTAAGTAGCGATAGACCACTATCATACCCGAACCATCATGAACTGTTAATTACTTATGACCGACCGATTGGGTAGGTAAACATGAATGTTATAGATAGATCTATTTGGGACTAATTATCCCTATCCGGGTAAGCAAGCACTTACTTGATTTTTTGTCGATGAACGAACGGATATATATCATGTCGGAAACTCTTTGGGGTGTCTTGGTCAGACATCTATAGGGCAGTATCATCACTTGCATGTTACATGTATCTCTTAATTTAGCATCGGTGTCATGAGCTTAGCCCAACGTAAATACTTTTCATGTGATATTGTATCTATTATAATAGTCACATCACTTTTAAAATCTTGTGGTCCAACCTTACATTAATTCAAACCTATGAATTCACCAACTTTATGTTGACTGTTTTAAGCATGTTTTCTCAGGTGCTTAGCTGGAATGTCCTTGAAGTGCTATTTGATGTTACATGCATTAATGGATGTCTTTCAAAAATATTTATCTTTAAACTTCAATACTCGTTGTCTTAAAAACATGTTATGATTCCGTTGCCTTTTACTTAAGCTTCCGCTAAAACTATTTCATTTATGTCAAGAATGTCGTAAGACTTATTTTGATTTATCCAAAGCAATGAGTTATGTTTTATCAAACGTCCATATAGTGGCCGTTCACTTGATCTTGTGTGATGTATGCGATGATGCCATGCCTCCGAACACGTATTCCGTCCAGGCCCCATTTGGGAGTGTGACAATAACAACTACTATACTAAAATAAATCAATAGTAATTTCAAGTTAATTTCATAGTTCATGTTTATGATTTCTAAGAAAACATAATCATGTAGCTTACCTTCTTATATTGACATGTTCTCTTAATAGGGCTACATACATTAAATTTGTAGGAGTACTAGTAAAGTAATAGTTTTCTTACTTTGCAGTCAAGAAACCATTAATCATATTGTTCTAAGTTGTTCCTTGCACACAATAAAGATTTCTCCCACTTGTTCAAGGTGCAACTTCTTTGCATAAATCGACACCACACTAGTTAGTTTGTTTGTATCGACAATATGACAGTGTCAAGCTCATAGCTAGTGTGTAACACCCCCAAAATGGGTCGCAGCAGAAATATGTCTGGGGGCGTTACTTCATGAATACATTGCACAAGATATAAGAGAACGACCTCTAAATGAGTCGTTTGAAAAAGAAAACTCGTTGATTTAATTAAAATTGAACTTGTTATAACATTTGTCCCAAAGTTGCATCAAAATGTAAGACTGGAATAATACAATGAGATTTGATAATTTGAATGTATGTAGAAATCCATGAATGAAATCTTGTAAAATTTGGACTCCAATGCATATCAAGAATGTCAAGAAGCTTATTCACCTGAGAAATGCATGATTAAAAGTGTCAACATAAAGTTGGTGAGTTCATAGGTTTATGTAAGTATAAATGTAGGATTGTAAGAATTTTAAAGTATTTATTGTGTAACACCCACATAATGGTTCGCAGCGGAAAGTATATTTGGGAGCGTTACTTCATGAGTACCTTTGCACAAGACGTGAGAGAACGACCTCTAAATGTGACATTTGAAAAGAAATCTTGTAAAGTTTGGACTCCAATGCACATCAGTTATGTCAGGCATCGTATTCACCTGAGAAAAACTTGCTAAAAAGTGTCAACATAAAGTTGGTGAGTTCATAGATTTTTCTAAATGTAATTGTAAATCACAAAAACAATATATACAAATTTATTGTGTTACAAGTCCAGCCCATACAAGACTTGCAATGCATAAACTCAAATATATAGGTTTTTTTAATGCGTGTAAACACGAACAACCAAAATCGTTTGTTAAAATATTGGAATCAAAGATTTGTATAAAAGTTGGACCGCACTTGATTAAAGAGTATGATAATTGTAATGAACATAATATCACAAAATGTTTCAAGTATATATTATAAGGAGTGATTACGATTACTCTAAGTTCATGAAACTAAGGCGTAGACTTAAAAGTATGCCACTTTATTCAAGGCACAGTAAGAGTTCCAGTGTATGAAGTTCGATGCTCCGACATGGTATAATTTTGTTAGTCCAATCTCGAACTAGTGAGAGCTACTCACCCAAACGGGGATTATCAATCCCCAAATAGATCTATTTTATAACAATCACGTTTACCCTCTAGGTAATTAACAGTTCAATCCACTTAAGTTAATCAGTAATCATTCGAGTAAAAGTAAAGTTGTTGCGTCCATAAGTAAAAACAAGTATTGTATCTTACCGTGAGATATGAAAATGAGTTTGAAATCAATCATGTAATGAGTTTGTAAACGTTCATGTATCCGAGTATATCAATGAGTTACGAAATCAAGTATGTAAACAAGTATGTAGACGAGTATGTAAAAGAGATTGTATATAAATATGTAAACAAGTTGTAACGAGCATGTATTCTCCCTCGAGATTTGTAAAGTAATGTAAAACGAGTGAAAGAGGGGCTATAAACTCACCTCTAGTGAAAGTGGTGATTATCGCAAAATCAACAAAGTAATCGTCGCAAACGATCCGGAAGGCAACCTAATTAATTATAGGTCGTATAATATAAGGTATTTAATACAAATACAACATCGTAAGTTATAGAGTTACATCACCACCTACTAGTTTTTGTTTAATTTAAAAAGTTGAAACAATGTTTGAGTCACGCTTGTTAATTAAATGTTCAGGTATTCGTATCCGTAAGGAAAATATTATTGTTGTCCAACAATTGATTATTTGTTAATAATACTAGATTTAGTATTTTCATTGTTTATATAATGATATTATATAAATGGTTTACTTGTTTTATAAAATAATATTTATAAAGTTAAAAACGTATATAAATATTATAAATGATACGACAATATTCCTTAAGGTTTTTATAGCCCAAACGGATTCAAAAACACTCGTAAACCATATTCTTAATTTCTATCAGATTGTTACATTTTTATAAAAAATACGGAAAATTATTTATAAAATTAATTAGTTTTTGTAATTTCTATTTATCCGAAATCTTTGAAAACTCGTAACTTGATCATTTTGACTCCGTTTCGCGTGTTCTTCATATGTATGAAATCGTGACGAAATAATCTATTCAAATAAATTACTCGCTGTTTTTATAAAAATCTGAGTTGAGACGGTAAATTCGAAATGTGTTTATAAAACTATTTTTATAAACTTAAATCTTTCAAAACCCGTAACTCCTTCATTTTAATTTTGTTTTTAGAGTTCTTTATATGCATCGTTTCCTATTGAGATGCTCTATCATAATAAAATATTTATAAATTTTTCTCAGTTTCGAATAAGTGTCTGGTTTTATAAAAATATTTTTATAAAAACACTTTTATATATTTAATTATCGTAAACTCGTAAAATTCATAACTTCTTCGTTATAGCTCGGTTTCTCAAGTTCTTTATATGCACGGACTCTTCAAAATAATTAATATTTAACATAGTAGGTCTTACATTTTATAAAAATTCAAATTCCAACAAAGGCTCAACATTTTGTGTGTGTCTATATATATATATATATATATATATATATATATATATATATATATATATATATATATATATATAAATATATAAAATGTATAACTAGGTTTTATAAATTATAACTTTGATTAATGTGTACAATAGTCCCTCTAAATTACTTTAATACCACAAGTCCTTACATATTTTGTGTCCTCAAGTTTGGTGTTCCATACTTTCTTTGCCATGTACATTGTCCTCATAATAATTTGTACATAAACTTTATAATTAAACTTTCAACAAATAAATTTATAAAATAAATATATAAGTATTCACACTTATATAAAGTATATTCTTGTGTTCTACTCCCTCCGTCCCATATTAAGTGTCCATTTTTGACTTTTTAAAGTCTTTTTTCTTCAACTTTGACCTTAATTATTTCTTCTTATGTTATATGATACTCAATGCAAAATATATGAATTGATAGAGTTTCGAATGTATTTTTCATTGGTATAATTTTCAGTAAGCATTATATAACATAAAGAAAATATTTACGGTCAAAGTTTATGAAAAAAGAATTCAAAAAATCAAAAATGGACACTTAATATGAGACGGAGGGAGTAGCATATTTTTAACATCATTTCATTACAAGAGTAAATGAGTTTGAATCCAATACATGCTTGTTTTAATTTGTAAATCATGAAAACAAACCCTAGGTGGTGTTTAACATAATAACAAGTATATAAAATATGTAAATGAATAATTAGAAAGATTAGGGTTTAAGTAGATCTTAGATGAGTGTAGGATGTTGAAGAACACAAAATCAAACCCCAAATAACAAACCCTAATTTGAACGCTAGCTATGAAAACCCTGAGTTTTCATCTTGAATTAAAACCCTTGTTAGAATAATACTCAGGCTTCCAATATACCTTGAATCACCTTAGATATAATACCTAACAATACTTGTACACTTATATCTTTGTAAAATCAAAAACTATAGAAACCCTAGTTCCTAATTTTTAAGTCGTGTGTTATTGTATGAATAGAGAGAGTGTGTGTGTTTTGATTACTTGCAAATGAGAGTAACAACCTAAGACTTTCCTTTTATAGAAAGGAGTATTACCAAAACAACCTTAATGAAACCATTAACTAGGAAGTGGTCTTGGTACACTTGTTTAAGGTGTTCTCCTCCTCCCTAGGAGGAGGGAACAGATAGGAACCATGGGAGGACAATGAGAAGTGCCAATTTATGGAGAATTGCATCTTATGGTGTACTTGGTGTAAGGTCGTACTAGAAAGGAGATACTTAGTGAGATTTAGGATTTAATTTGTGTATGTATGTTAGATAACTGGCCAAGAGGTTTATAAAAGTGTAAAGTGATTAAATTTTGGGTATTGGGTATAATAGTGGGTATTTCTTTAAGTATAGATAGGTATAGGTACTTCCGGGTATGCCTAAATGTATATTGCGAAACGTAAACATTTTACGTAACCAATAAAAATAAAACTTAAAAAGTTATAAATTATCCTCGTAATTATCCTCGTAATAATTATATAACACTTGCTTGACGTAAACTTTTACTCGTTTGATGTTCGTTTACGTTGAATGTTGATTTTTAGTTTACGCGATTTAACTAAACGTTGAAAATTAAAAGTAAACGCATAAAAGTTTAAAATAAATGGTTGAATATTTATTGACGTAAAATGACGTGAAAATGTGGATTGTTACATATTGCATGGTATACAATATCCAAAGAAGTGTGTATTGCTTGGTATACAATATCCGAAGAAGTGTGTATTGCTTGGTATACAATATCTGAAGAAGTGATTAAATTAATGTTACTTGCGCCCTTAAGTAAAAACAAACAATGTATTTCACCTCAAGATTTATAAAGTAAGTATAAACATGTAAAACAGGGCTATAAACTCACAAAGTTTTGAAAAGTAATTACAGTGTTATAAAACAAACGAACATGGAAACAGTAAGTAAACAAGTTTGTAAACGAGTATGTAATCCAGTTTGTAAATAAGCTATGAAAACAAGTATATAAACGAGTTTGTAGATGGTCATATATTCTCCCTCAAAAAAGTTAAAAAGAAGTAAAATAGGTACCTCTCATTATTATTGCTGATGAAACAATCTCACCTCCTCCTACCACAACTATCACAACAACAAAACCAACAAGCTATCACAAGAAGAAGCACGTGCGTCAGATACTTATGAAAGCCAAAAACAAAAAATCAATCCAATCAAACAACAATTAAAAGCTCTCAAAGAACAAGTCAAAGAAAACAAGCAGGAATTGGATGAACTTATAGCTTTTAGAGTACCTGAAGCAATTGAAGAGTCAGTTGCAACTCATGTAGTAAATGAAGTGAAGAATCAAGTTCTAACACATGTTCTTGATGTTGTCTATAACTTTATCTGACCACATATACTGTGTTGCATGTTCTTCGTACCAAATAAATCAATCTCACCACAAACACCTAATTGTCCACAGACCAACATCAAAAATTCTTTAGCTGAAAAACTACTTCTGAGCATGATGTACACATGATCCAGACATCATTAAAGGTAAATCAATCTTTCCCTCTATAGATCTCTTAGTAATTATGGCAACAAAAACAAGCATACTAACAAAAAAGACTATGCAATCTGAAGCTAACGCTAAGGAAGCGACCCCACGATGATCAAGACCCTCTTAAAAATTGTGATGAGGAGAAGAATCAAAAGAAGCAGAAGTTTGCTATCGAATCTTCCTCTGGAAAAGAGAAAGTCACATTTGAGTCAACTGATTATGAGGCACAACCATCTTCTACTGACAAGATACGTAGACATGAAGAATGGTTCACCAAAGATGCATACACAAATTATCAATGGGTTGACAAAGAAAAACAAGAGGTGAGTATTGTTCAATAGAAGGCGATGCAGCCACAGATCCATGAGACGCGATATAGTTTCAAGATGATTCAACAAATCATTTGCAAAAGACGAAGAGATGTATGAGAAGTCTAACCAAACTAACCAAAAGAATCTATTATTAGACAAAGAAAGGGATGGTTAAGAGCGATGATGGAAAAACCTTTATAGACCAACAAAGTATAACAATATAACAACATGGACCAAGTCACATTTGGCATATGTTCGGATAACTGGGATTGGATGAAACCAGTAAGCAAACAACAACTAGAGATCAAGACTAGTAAATGATACAGACAAAGCCCCTCAAATGGTAGCAGACCTCGATAAGTCAAAGAATAACCAATTGAAGACTTCTTCAACAAATACTTAGACGTCGTTGAATGCACGGACAAAAGGAAAAGCATACTGCGTGTGTCAATTAACCAAAACGTCGAGATGCAAGTACATATCGGTTGGATAGAACAAGACATCCGCAGACTCTTCGGGACTTGTTGATTATGATAAAGATGCCAAGTTGGGAATTCATCATTGGCCCAACATGCGAAAAGGTTTCCATAAGATGAGGAGAACTTCTGACATAAGGTGATGCTGCAGTTCGACTCAAGGATGTATCTGTAAAGGAATTTAAATTAGAACGGCATTGATGGTGGGGTTATTATCAAAGTATATACGTTTGTAAGGGAGGTACTGGAAGAAAGGAACCGACTAAACATTTAAGTACATAATACCTACCCGGTCAACTAAACCTGAATGATATAGAGGACCTGTAATCGTGCTACACGGCTCAAGGGAAACTCAAACAAGCACAAAAGCCACACAGAGGACAAGCAGAATATTGATCTGGCTAACTTCTCTACAATATAACATCAGGGAAACAAAAAATGTTTTTGAAGTTGAAACAAGAATAGAGTCGAAGATGAACATTTATTGATTCGAGATGCTAACATAAGAGTCTCAATCTATAAAGCCACATTTGTCAAATCCCAAGGATTCATGAATAACTAGCTATTACAATGAATGCTGAACGATAAAAAGATAAATCGGTTTATGGGGATCCATGAAGTGTTCAAGTTTTGTGATGGAAACATTAAACGCATCTATGAAGAATCAGGAACGATGAATTTATCCTTTTTAAGGGCATTTTAGGATTGAAATGCATCTTGTTCTATGATCCCTAAAAGTTATAAAAATAATGAAAATCAAATATGTTAGTTAGTTGCTTAAAAAGAAAAGTATAAAAAAATGAAAAAAAAACAAAAATATGTGTAGGAATAAGTGAATACATTTGAAAAGGGTAAAAATGGGACTTTTCAAAACTTATGAGTCTTTCATTCCCCTTGACGAACACTTAACTATTTTTTGAGGTTATTAATCGAGGGAGATCGAGATTCTTAGTTTTCTAAGTGCTTACTTGTGGCATTGCGTGAGGACACACAATAGTTTAGTATGGGGGATTTTGGTATGTGCTTAATTACACATAGCATTTTCCATTAAAACCGGACATAAATGACTAAAAGCGTACCAAAAATACATTGTATTTGTATGTTTTCACTTATATTGTGAAGGAAATGGATATCCGAGAAAAGGACGAAAAACAAAGCCAAAAACGACAAATCCGGACACGGAATGGAAGAGCGTGAAAAAGACAAAGTCAAAATCAAAGTCAAAGTCCAAAAAAGTCAAAGTCAAAGTCAACCCCGACAAAGTCAACAGTCAATACCGAAGCCGTAACCGAAGAAATTCTTAATGGGCCACCCATACCCATCTAATGGGCCGGGGCAGCCCATTAAGCTATATTTATCAAGACTTATAAGCCTTTAAGGCTTAAATGGCCCATATCCCTTTTTTATACAAAAAGGGACCAAAGCTGCCAAGTCCTCAAAGTTGTATCACCCACAAGGACTTTCGGTGTAATAACACCATACATATTCGAGGACCAAATCTGCCAAAACCCCTAAACTATTACACCACCAAGGACTTTCAATGTAATTAAACATAACACCCTGAGGGACCTAACCTGTCAAAACCTAAAACCTTTACCCTGCACACAGTTAAACCACACTTTTACCCGCCAAAACCCTTTTGACACTATTCACCCTTCGTCCCCCCCACCTCGGCTACTGTTCCTACAAACAAAACCATCACTTTCCACCTTACCCCACTTCACATGGGCTATTGCCACCTTGGCAATCCCCTTGAACACCATTGGCTGATAAAAATGACAACAAGGATTGACGGCTTAGATCATATGACTTGGGCTCAAAGAAAAATAGAGGGCTTAGATTGATTTTGGGACTCTACTCACACAAGAAACACAAGTCCTCAACCCACACACAGAAGAAACACACATGTGAAGGCTTGAAGACCTAGAAGTTTTAGTATAAATATAGGCTATTGTATTTCATTTTCCTTTGTCGAATTCTTCTTAAGTCCAGTATTGTATTAACAGAATTTTGTCCATATTTAATATTACAATTTAATTTTCTTGTCATTTAAATTATTGTCATTTAATTTTAAGCATTGTATTTTTTAAATTAATGAGAATTTAAGCTTTCTGTAAATACTTGCCATTTACTTAACTATCTTTTAAATATTGTCTATAAGCCCTTGTATAAGTTTTTGAGTGACTAAAAGCTTATATATTCAGCTTGTTTTCAATTCTGTTTTAAAAATCCAAAAAATTTTGAAAATCACAAAAATCACCAAGAAAAGAGCATGGAGCAAGGTAAATTCTGGATGGCCTTGGGTTAGAGCTTCTTGGGAAGCATATAGGTTGGTCTATAAGCTGTTTGAGAGCTTATTGTCTTGCCAAAAGCATTGGACTATTATGAGTTTTTCCATTTTCCATTCTTGCTTATTTACTGTACAAGTGCTTATTTACTGTTTATTCCAACTTATTGTTGTTTATTTTTGTTGTTTATGCTTGTTTATGTTTGTTATTTGCTTTTATGTGCTTTGTTTAAGTGTTTATGTTAAAACTGTCTTAATTGTCTCTTGTGTAAAACTGCTTAATCTTTACTTGCTTATTTTACTGCTCATTTGTTGTTGCTTTTTGCTTATTTTTGTCTCAAGTAGTTTGTCACCATCTGTTTTCAAACCCTTTTACTTAAAGCTTTCAAAATCAGTTTTAAAAAGGACTTTTAACTCTTAAAGGGGTGTTTGGGTCATGGGGTTAAAGTGGGTCATATTGGGTTAAAAACCATTTAGGTCATTTGGCAAAACGTACGTATACCAGCTTTTTAAGTGTCTTTTGATCTGATTTTCTATGAGTTTTTACAAGTTTTTTAAAAGTTTCATTTTGAGGTTTTTCTCAAAGGGGTGTTCTTTGAAACTGTGTTGCAAAAATAGTGTTAAGTGTTTATTGGATTAGGCCTTCAAACCCATTTTAAAAACTTGTCTTTTCCTTTGTTGTGACCTTTTTGCTGTCCTAATGAAGTAGTTATAGTGTCTTTTAGTCTTGTTTTGTTTTATCAAAATCTGTCCAAATTTTATTAAGTGTCTTTTAGTTAAAAACAGTCTTTTTCAAATTCATTTTGCAGATAGTTAAAAAAGGTTTTAGTTTGTAAAAATTTGTGCACAAGCTCGTTAGGAGTCAGTGTCAATCTGTTTTAGCTTGCTTTTTAATTTTAAGCTTATTTTTCTAGCTTATTTTGTGCCTGCATAAAGCCTAGTTGTCATTTAAGAAAACCAAAAAAGTGGCAATCCTGTGCAACCAGCCCTTTTCCATTAGCTTTTTAGTAGCTTCTTTAAGTTTTAAACTGTTTACTTTTTGTTGATTCTTGTAGTTTAGAAGCTAGGCTTTAAGCCCATATAAGTTGTTAGTCCATAAGGTTCCATATAGTGGCTTAAAAATAAGCCCAAAAGTTGGCTCTTAGGCTGTTTGTATGCAGTTTTAGCCCTTTTAGTTTATTTGCATTTTTAGCTTTTATGTTTAATGTCACTTGCTTATTTTGTTTAAATTTGCTTTTTAGGTGTAGTTGACCATCTGTGTTTGCTTATTTAGTTATTTGCCTTGCTTATTTGTGTTAAAAAAAACAAAACTATTAAGCCACTTTAGGACTTAGTGTAAAAAAGTAAAACTGTCTGCTTTTTCAAGCTTTTTCTGTGCTTATTTTTGAGTTACAAAAAAGTTATTTTTTTTAAAAGTTGGTTATTTAGCTGTGTTTTATAAGTTTAAAAAAAACAAATTTTTTTTTCCAAACAGGGAGGCCAAGGATTCGACCCCTAAACCTCCCTTATAGCACACACACGTCTCACCTTGCACACACACTAACCATTGGTACCAGTAGGACCATCTGGTCTTACTCTACCTTGGTTTATTTTTATACTCATTT
This sequence comes from Tanacetum coccineum, assembly GCA_026074375.1. Taxonomy (NCBI): domain Eukaryota; kingdom Viridiplantae; phylum Streptophyta; class Magnoliopsida; order Asterales; family Asteraceae; genus Tanacetum; species Tanacetum coccineum. The sequence continues at coordinate 134,815 of BQNB010000705.1, read as the reverse complement.
TGCACTTTTAAGCTATAAGCCACGTTTGGCTTAATACCAGCTTATTCAAATAAGCTGGTAACTCACTTTTAATTTTCCTGAATCCAGCACACTTTTAGCTACTTTTTAGTATTTTTTTCAGATTTTTCCTAATTTGTTTACTATTTTTAATCAATTTTTCTTTTTAAAAGTGTTTCTAATTCATAAAAAATTTAATAAAAGTCAAAAAAATCTAATTCTTTTTTTCAAAATTTTCTTTTATCAATTAGCATCTAGGAAAATTAAATTTGTTTTTGTAGGGTTAAAATTTTACAATTTGTTTTTTTTAAAGAACGGGTTTTCGATCCCGTTCTCGTTTTTAGGTTTAAATCATTTTTAGCTTTCGTTTTTAGGTTTTCTTTAATCGTTTTTGCATTTTAATCTTAGAAATTAGAAAATCCAAATCCAAATCTCTTAATCCATTCAATTCACGCGATCACAAACGTTCTCGATTTTCAATTCACACCTCGTTGGGAAACGACCCAGGTAGATTTTTGAGGGAATTTGTTTTGGATAGAAACGAAATTAGAAAATCCAAATCCAAATCTCTTAATCCATTCAATTCACGCGATCACAAACGTTCTCGATTTTCAATTCACACCTCGTTGGGAAACGACCCAGGTAGATTTTTGAGGGAATTTGTTTTGGATAGAAACGAATCTTTTAAAAGCCTCTCGGAATACTTACTTTAGCCTTATTATTTATATATTTATATAATTAAAAGGCTGAATTTAACTACATCAGTTAGTTATGTACATAATTGTTTTAAGAAAGAATGCAAATTATCCCACATCGCCTCTCTGGCCTATAGAAAGAACTCTTAGCTAGGGGATGTGGGTTAGTGAACTAGTGAATTTAATTTAATATTGTATGTGCATGGTTATGCTAATGGCGATTTCTTTATTACTATCTCTCTCTCAAACTAGAACATATTGTGTGATTTGATATCATTTAAAGGATTCCTATAGTCTTCAACATCGAAATGAAAGTGTCCAAACAGTTTATTTTTTGCTGATGATGTACAAATAACAAGCTCAGGAGAAAGTCTACTCAAAGAACCAGATTATTAGCTTTCAAGAAATTACATCGATCGGTTTGGGAAGTTTTAGATTCCATCGTTCAAAGTGGCAAGGATGGGGAGCAATGAAATTCATACGTTTACCGAAGCCGATTATGGCAACCTCTATTTTAATGACTTAGAACATATCTACTTCTACTACAAGAACAAGCAATGAAAGCCATTCAATGAGACGGTTACGTACGTATGAATCCATTAAGAGATTTGTTCGTTCATACATTCCTTTAAGTCACACTAACGACTTTCATCTTGATGTAGAAAGTCATCAACAAAAGATCAACCTTACAAGACCAAATCAAGAGTTACCAGGGATCGAAGATCTACATCTTTTTACAATTATCAGGAAACCCGAGTTCGGTGTAGTTTATCGTTATGAGAAAAAGAGATTTCTTCGAGTAACGAAATTGCAAAGTATTATTTCGGCATTCTTAAGTCCATCAAAGTTCAACTCGAGTGTAAAAAAGGATGATCAACAACATGAATCAACACGACTTTTAAAGATTGGAATAAACAAGTTGAATGAAGCGGTGCATGTGATTAAAGAAAGGATTGTCTACCGAGAACAAATGCAAATGCTTTAATCTTATTTTGGGGGTTAGACGTATTTTTTCAGACAAAAGACATCGTTATCGACCAACTAATTGAAGATGAAGATGTGTATTGATTCTAGTTTCTACACAACACTAGAACAATAAAAAAATGAATAAATGTTTAGGTCAAATTTAGAATACTTAAGAGGAGATTGTTAGGCTGGATGGAGTGGTGGTGGTAAACCCACCTGACACATCAGCGCCACATCAGCTTTTTCTCTCCAAATAAAACTCACCTTACAACTCACCTTTCAACCGTAATAAGAACTCACCTTACCACTAAAACTCACATTTCATTAAAATACCCACTTAATATAAAATATACCCCACTATATACCCACATACACTTACAACTAATTAAAATACAATATATATAAAGAGAGAGGCCCACCATTTATCAAACTCACATATGTGAGTTTACCACATAGTGTGCACCAAATTCATACGAAACTCACCATGGAAATGGAACTCACCTAGGTGAGTTTTACCACCGGAGTGGCACTCGTGCGTGAGTGGTAAACTCACCTAGGTGAGTTTACTCCCACTCCGTCTAGCCTTAAAATTATAAAAGTAATATTGTTTTACTTAAACACAAGTTAGGCTGACCCGCGCTCCGCTGCGGGATGTTTCGCGGCCGGTGTTTTCGGTTGGACGTGTTAGAAGGTATATTTTTGTAAAAAAAAAAAAATTAACGGTCGTTAAGCAACGACCGATTTAAAGCACTGTTTTGGTGCATTCTAAAAAAAAAACTAACGGTCGACCGCTAGTGGGGAAAGGGGTATTTTACAAAAAAAATTAAAATGAGGGTAGTTTTCGTAATTTAACACATAGTGCGAGGGGGTATTTCGTAAATATTTGAGGGGCTATTTCGTAAATAAAAAAAGGAACGGGTCGGTGCGGACTGGGTCGGGTCGACCCGACAATACCGATAACTGGTGCATTTAATGCACACTAAATGCAAAAGGCCATTTAATGCATGCGAGAGGGTATTCCGAGGGAAAAAAAAGAAAATTTTATTTTAGAAATTTTTTGCAAAAAAAAGGGGAAAAAAACTGGCGACCGCGCGCCGTTGCGGGACGATTAGCGGAGCGCGAGGTTTGAGGAAACTTAAAGTTTTAGCGAGGTTTGAGGAAGCTTAAAGTTTTATTCATAAAAAAACAGACCGATGACTCAAACAGCGCGAGAGGGTATTCCGAGAAAAAAAAAGTAAAGTTTTATTTTAAAAAGTTTTTGAGAAAAAAAAAGGTTAAAAAAAAGTCAATGTAAAGAAAGAAAAAAGAAAAAAAAAACCCTCATTAAATGTCGGGTCAAAAAAGGACGGGTCGCATTAAAAGTTTTTTGGGTCGGGGCGTCTGCCTTTTGTATAATATATATAATTGCATAAATCGTTCTTAAAGTTTGGTCAAATTACATGTTTCGTCCCAAACATTACGAAAGTGCAAGGATCGTCCCTGTGGGAAAACCTTTGGTGTAAGTATCGTCCTTTTGGGAAAACCTTTGAGGAAACTTTTGGTGCAACGATCTTTGCACTTTCGTAACGTTTGGGACGAAACTTGCAATTTTGGTCAAATGTTAGGGACGATTTATGCAATTTACTCCACCATATATTATGGGTGGCAATCGTGTCGTGTTCGGATTGACCTATTCGGGTTCGCGGATTGGGGTGTTAGTATAACTTGTACCCAAACACAACTCGTTTATTAATCGTGTCAAGAAACTCAACCTTAAACCATACCTACATAACACGTGCAACCCATTTGTGACACGTTTAACCTATTTCAGTAAATAGACCAAGCGAGGAAGAAGGTTGTTGGTTTGTCGATTCGTTTAAATCCAAGTTATATACGTAACATATAAATAACTACACAACGATTTCAATGATGTGAGTTATAATTGTAATTTATTGTATTATTGAGTGAATAAGAAAATGCATTAATCCAAATCCAACATAAAACCAGAGTTGTGTATTTTTTAGAGGCTTATATACTTAAACGAGTTCACGGGTGACTTGTTTAATACTTATTCAACCTAAACATGACCCATTTATTAAACGGGTTAGACATGTTGACATGTTTATGACCCAAACCTGTTTATCCTCAACCCAAACATGTTTAACTTCGTATCGGGTTTGTGTCGTGTTGATAATTGCCATCCCTACCGTATATAGTGATTATCTTTCGTTTTATTATGCATATGTAACTCGTTTCGTACTCTTGTTTTTATAAAATAGAAAAAAAAATCCTTATATTGGCTGTCTTTACACACACAACTCTCAATTCTTTGATATCTTGGTAACTATCAAAGAATACATACATATTTCTCAACTAACGTTTTGTTTCGAATTTAAACGTGCACAATACATTATTACATTTCTCATGTATTATATTTAAAGTGTCAACATATACGATGCTTAATATTGGGAAGAAAATTGTATCTGATCCAACCATTAAGGATATCCGTATGTTACCCCATTTATGGTCGAGTTCTTTATATTTTGAAGATATTATTTATTCATATGGTGTGATTTTTTTATCCCCATTCCTGGTTAAAGATCGGGGATGGGGATAAAAAAAATCCCTCGGCGTGAATGAGGAAAGAAACGATGATCAGTAAACTCAGGATGGGGATGCGGAATATGGTACCCTAATATTTCGCGCACATTGCCATCCTTATTTATGATGAAAACACGATTTCATACCCAACCCTGTTGGTCAGGGATACATATATTGATATATTACTAACATAGTAGTAACATGACAGACACCTTACAACTAAAGTTACAAAAGAAGCTCAACCAATGTGGAGATAAAGATGCAAAAAGCCACATTAAAAAAAACAATGTCGACAATAACCTATTAATATTCTTGACCCACCTCCTAATAATTGTGAGTAGTGCTTATTAGTTTATAGCTAATCACGATTTGTGCAAATATTTACAAGTCAATGATGGCAACAATGACATTTTTGCCCTCAAATACTCATCTAATTTTGTGTTCCACGATTGGTGCATCCTCATAATTTTTGTATATCTGTCACTGTTGACATGGCCTACTTAGTCTTTTTTTAATTAATTAAACTTGATAAATATCTGGATATCTTTGGCATGGCTTACCATAAACAGCTAAAGGTGGCCTACTAATGTGAATAAACCCATTTTATTACAGTATAATTTTCTCATGTCTATATTATCATTCACACGTATTTTTAAACAAAAAAGATGCAACAATCACATTGTTATGTCAATAAAATCTTATCATTATCTTTTTCAAAACTATTGTCTCAAAAATTAAACAGAAAATTATTTTGCACATATAGCAAATGTTTAATAGCACCTTCCTTGTTTACCTTCATTTTTGGGCCACTATGATTAATATCAAATCTAGGAAGGATCCGGTCGTTTAGTTTAGGTAAAGTCTTCCTTTGAGTTTAACAAGTAAGTATGATTGCTCGCGCGTTGCTGCGAGGCGTTACCTATTTTGTACCGAGCAAGTTTTTTTGTTATATTGCCTAGTTAAAAAATGTTTAATAGTTTGTTTTTTTTATATGAGCTTATGTGTTGGGCCTAATGTCACGAGTATTTTTTGATTTAAAAAATGTTTAATAGTTTGTTTTTTTATATGGGCTTATGTGTTGGGATCATGTTTAAAAGTTTCTTTTTTGGCTATACGGGGCTTTTTATTTTGTGCGGGTTTATTTTTTGGGTCTCATGTTTAATAGTGCGGGTTTATTTTTGCGTTAAAATTTTATTTTTATTTTTTTCTATTTTTTATTTGTGCGGGTTTATTTTTTCGGTCTCACGTTTAATAGTTTGTTTTTTTATATGGGCTTATGTGTTGGGCCTCATGTCGCGGGTATTTTTTTATCTGAATAAATGAGTACTAATTTTTCGCGCGTTGTTGCGGGTCATTATTATTTTTTATTTTTTTATTTTGTGCGGGTTTATTTTTTCGGCCTCATGTTTAATAGTTTGTTTTTTTTCTTATATGGGCTGCACGGCATTTTTTTATTGTATTTTGTGCAGGTTTATTTTTTCGGTCTCATGTTTAATAGTGCGGGTTTATTTTTGCGTTAAAATTTTATTTTTATTTTTTTCTATTTTTTATTTGTGGGGGTTTACTTTTTTCGGTCTCATGTTTAATAGTTTGTTTTTTTTATATGGGCTTATGTGTTGGGCCTCATGTCGCGAGTATTTTTTTATCTGAATAAATCAGTACTTTTGTAAAAAAAATTCTTACTTTGTGCCGAGGATTTTTTTTATATTGCATGCATGAAAAAAATAAAACGGAAAAAAAAGCTAAATGGGCCGGCCCAAAATGGGAGCCCAATGGGCCGCGTAATGTAGCACAGACGACAAATACGTCGTCGTTTTGAATGAGTTTTGATAGTATATATAAATATAATTGAATTAAACATGTGGATGGATTTAAATTTAAATAAAAAATTCTTCTCATTTTAATCGAACATTGTGGATAAGCTCCTCTTTCCTAAACAAGATTTTTTTTTTTTGATAAACAGTAAATGACAATGACACAATTGCCTTATATTAGGAAAACCATTAGGAAATGACAATGAAACAAATATGAATCTTGAGTCGGACTTCCAAAGTTGCCTCATACTGCATATTCATTATTATATCTGATATATTGAGTTTTGTCTCGTATCGGTCACAAATGAGTTGGCTTCAAATCTAAGCCAATCTTTTGATATCCCAATATTCGTCTCATGCGAGGCAAGAAAATTCAAGATCTCATAGAACGTGTCGTCTTGTCATCCCTAGAAATAAAAGTACATAATGGCGTGTTGTCCATAGCCATACACATACCTTAATTGTCATTTTGCAACATTACAAATGTGACAGATTATATTGTTTCTTTGGCATAGCTTTAAACGCTTCATTTTGTCATTTTAACTAGGTGAGAAAAAACTAACCATGTTGTGCTAAACTAGTATAGATTTTGAGTTAAAGAGGGATTGTTAAATAATTGGTTGAATAGGGTTATGAAGTACAACGTATACATGTTTGGGTTGGTAGGGATTTGCCATATGGATGTAATTAAGAAAGTCGACAAATCTATTGTTTCTGTTAAAAGAAAGTTTACATGAGCTAAAGACCAGCGTAAAGATAATGGTGGAAAGAACAGAATATATTGTAGCCGCTTCATGGCCCAAGGGAAATGTGACTCAGAAAAATATGATCGACACACCCATTGTAAAGCATCCGAATGCCACCCACGGACTCAACCGTTCACCTGTTTCAAATGTTAATTCAAGTGAGATGACATATTTACAATAAAATCTTCATATCGACCATTCTCTATGATACCTCAATGTAGCAAAGTTTTATGACAATAGATCATGTTAAAAGTTTCATGACATAACTAAGGAGTAAGGATCCGCAGACAACATAAATGAAACCCACATATTGGAAAAAGGCATATAGAAAAGAAAAAAAAAAGGATAGAGCCCATGGAAATTGTGCCAAAACAAGGCCCACTATTAGTTGTATGCTGTGCTACTCGTAATTTGAGTTAGATTGTTAAGACTTTGTAATTAGATTGTGCTCTTAAGCATGGTATTAAAGTGAGAGCGTAAGGCCAATATTTTTTACCAATGGAAATTTACCTATTCTTGCAGCCTTCCAGAAGAAACCTCGAAATCTGCAAAACAATGGGAAGCTTGATTAGAAGCAAAACAAACTCCACAAAACATTAAAAACAGAGAACCCAGTGATAATGTGATATGCAATTAGGTGCAAAGAAAAGACATAGAACCAATGCGTAATCACTCGAAACATCATATCAACCACAACCCAAAAGAGTACTAAGGATTTATTAGTGACGAACTATAAAGAGATTTTACTAGTTTTGGTCTATCTGAAGGCCAGTTTTTCCTTGTACGTTTTTAGGACAATAGTGCTGTTTGTAAATTAGGCTAACAAGTCTATTTATCGAACATGTCCCACTAGCAAATTATTACACAACCAATAGAAAAGATTAATATGACAATTTGTATAGAACCCGCACCTTTGAAAAGGGTGTTCCATACTAGTTTTGGTCTTATCTGAACCAGCCAAAAACATCTTAATTAACAGCCCCAAGCCACACGAAATACCTATAAGTACAGTTTCATGTAATTTTATTACAAGAATCCTGCCTCCACTTGCACCTTAAAGAAAAAATTCCTTCTAATATCAATCACATAACTTTGCAATGGTCCAGAGTTATCTCAGTTTGTAATCTGTGAAGTCTGTGCGTGATAACAATTATATCATTTTCACCTTATCTTTTGCTATACGAGCTGACCAAAATATGAAATATGAAATATGTGCCATGAGATCAATTACTGACTACCCATCTCACCACGCCTAAAAGCACACGATTTGTTGGTGTATGTTATACACAGGTAATAATATCTAGAGAACATAAGAAAATAACCATCTCAAGATACTTTTGTTTCAAAATAAACAAAACCTTCTGATTAACCAACTTTACATACTAACCCAACAGACCCTCCATGAATTCCAAATACATATTCATTGATATGTAAGAATAAATCAAAATTTCCAGCATAAAGCCATATAAATATCTGTTTGGCTGTGACCAGACCATTTTGTATGTTGGGATATGCCCTGAAGGCCCGAATGAAAATAGATATTACACCAAAAATCAATCAATGAAAGATACCAAACCTCTTGTCACGGATTGGAAACATAGAAAAACTGACACGGTGTTTAAAACTCACGTTGTAAGACAAAGTTTACATGGATTCAAATTTTAAAGGATGGTTCTAGTTTAGAATTTTTTGTCAATAATTCAGCCTAAAATGAAGAATTTTGGCAGGGCTAAACTTCCTTTCACAGTTTTCCATGACACCTGGCCCATCTAGGACTTAACGTCGACTGCTAGCAGAATTACAGGCTTCGTAACCCTTCCTAAATTGTAAGTTACGCTCATCCAAAGTAGGTCAATTTTCTAATGCGTTGCTACTATTCTCATTAATCCACATACGAGTTGTTAAATCGATTTATCTACCATCAACACCTAACTACTAGGCTTTTCATGCCATATATATCTTACATAACATTCTACAAACGTGTTTAATACCTCATATTCTATATGAATTTCAAGGAACACTTAGCTAGACATGTACTCATTTATGCCTTAAATCATTAGACGTCCCCATCTGAGACAATGGAACACGAGAACCCTTTAACAGTATGGACTTAGAGCTAAAAAGTGCGCACACTTTCTCAACCTATTCATGATAACCAATATAAAATCCTCACCATGGTGCTTGGGGGCGGCTTTTATTGAGATTAAAGGCAAAATTTTCTCAGATTCTTTCTGGAATTGCAAGTAGTTATACGATAGCAGGCTCAGTTAAATCATCTATCACATAAAATTGATAAATAGCGGAAAACTTTTGTTAATGAAACAACATTTAACTTGAGCTTAGGCCAAAAGAAGAGCTTGGTAGCATGTCTATAAATACCACTTCTAAGGCCCCTATTCCATACACATTCTCCAGCCTCCATCCTACTTTAGAACTAACACAATAAGGCAAAATAATTTTCGTTGGGCACTCCTGATTTCAAGACTCAAGAGCTATGTTGCACGGAAACGCCGTCAGGGTGATGTCTCCCGTACCGGAAATGGGAAACGCCTCACAAACGTTTCCGGAAAAGAGGAAACGTTTCACGTCCATTAGAAACGTTTCTGGCCCATTTAAACACGTTTCTGGACCTTTAAAAACGAATACATTATTTCTGGGCCATTAAACTAAAACGAAGGCAACTAATTTATATACTTCTATGATCAAGATTAAAACGTATACATTATTTCTGTCCTCCCTCTGTGGGAGTGTCGCTCAATCTTCTCCAATAATGTATGATCATATTTATTTGTTGTCTTTATAGAATTCATAAATCAATTATTCAAATCATTAATTTCATAGTCATGGATTCGAGTTCTGGTGCTAGCGGTAGTGTGCCCTCAACGCAATCTACCGATAAAGGGCCGTTGTGGGAATACGTTACTAAAGTCTCTAGGACCGCCGAGACGGGGTACATGGAAAATTAAGTGTAATGAAACAAAACAGGGGAATTACTCTAGGGTGAGGGCTCATTTACTTCAACTTTTTTTTTTTGGTTAAAGATCATTTACTTCAACTTTCAAGACAAGGAATAGCGACGTGTAAGAAAGTTAACCCTACTGATTTGCTCGAGATGAAAACTAAAGACACTGAATACGAAAACATCAAAACAAATGCAGCCCCTATAGATGTACCGTTGCCTTGTGGTAGATTAGAATTTCAAAACACCAGTAAGAAAATAAAATCTAACGTGTCTCCTTTGGCTAGAGCGTTTGATACCGATACTAGAGCCCAATTAGATCAAGAAATTGCAAGAATGTTTTATACGGGTGGTTTGCCATTCAATCTTGCTAGAAATCCGTATTATTGGAGGTCTTTTACGTTTGTTGCGAATCAGAATTTTGGTGGTTATGTGCCTCCGAGCTACAACAAACTAAGAACGACTTTAGTTCAACTAGAGAAGGAAAATGTTGAGAGGTTGCTACAACCAATCAAGGATACATGGAAAAAAAGGCGGTATCAATTGTGACCGATGGGTGGAGCGATCCTCAAAGAAGACCGCTAATTAATTTCATGACAACTTCGACAAAAGGTCTAATGTTCATTAAGCTCATCCCAGTCACTCTTACAAGATACTGTGTTGGTCTCAGGTCTATTTTTAGAAAAACAGTATCCATCAGCGCTAGCTGGCTCATCCATAATTCTTTATGGGATAGGAAACTATAAGAAACATGTTGAGGGTATAGATTACTTCTAAGGCCCCTATTACATACACATTCTCCAGCCTCCATCCTCCTTTAGAACCAACACAATAAGGCAAAATAATTTTCGTTGGGCACTCCTGATTTCAAGACTCAAGAGCTATGTTGCACGGCAACGCCGTCGGGGTGACGTCTCCCATACCGGAAACGTGAAACACCTCAGAAATGTTTCCGGAAAAGAGGAAACGTTTCACGTCCATTGGAAACGTTTCTGGCCCATTTAAACGCGTTTATGGGCCTTTAAAAACGAATACATTATTTCTAGGCCATTAAACCCTTTTTCTATAAAACTAAAACGAAGGCAACTAATTTATATACTTCTATGATCAAGATTAAAACGTATACATTATTTATGTCCTCCCTTTGTGGCATTGTCGCTTATCTTCTCCAACAGGTATGAATGTATGATCATATTTATTTGTTTAGTTGTCTTTTATAGAATTCATAAATCCAATTATTCATGGATTTCGGACGTTCTAGTGATAGTGTCCCCTCAAGACAATCTACCGATAAAGGGTCGTTGTGGGAATACGTTACTAAAGTCTCTAGGACTGCCGAGACGGGAGGTACATGGAAAATTAAGTGTAATTTTTGTAAGGAAACAAAACAGGGGAGTTTCTCTAGGGTGAGGGCTCATTTAATTCAACTTTCAAGACAAGGAATAGCGACGTGTAAGAAAGTTAACCCTACTTATTTGCTCGAGATGAAAACTAAAGACACTGAATACGAAAACATCGTAAGAAAAGAAAATCTAACTTGTCTCTATACCGATACTAGAGCCCAATTAGATCAAGAAATTGCAAGAATGTTTTATACGGGTGGTTTGCCATTCAATCTTGCTAGAAATCCGTATTATTGGAGGTCTTTTACGTTTGTTGCGAATCAGAATTTTGGTGGTTATGTGCCTCCGAGCTACAACAAACTAAGAACGACTTTAGTTCAACTAGAGAAGGCAAATGTTAAGAGGTTGCTACAACCAATCAAGGATACATGGAAAGAAAAGGGGGTGTCAATTGTGACCGATGGGTGGAGCGATCCTCAAAGAAGACCGCTAATTAATTTCTTGCTATTCGGCAAGGTCCGGATGTTCATAAAAGTGTCAATTGTATGGTGAAATTAAACAAAGGAGTTTATTGCTAATTTAATGAAGAAGTCATCAATGAGATCACGAATAATGCGGTGGTGAAATAATTGAAGGCCTTTACCCGCAGATCTATTGGACACCGTGTGTGGTTCATACGCTTAATCTTGCCTTGCCTCGAAAAACATTTGTGTCGCTAGACCGAAAACAATTCATAGGTGTATAATTCTTGTCATTGGATCACCGAAGTTCATGGAGAAGTTCAAATAAAAAAAATAATATGAATCATACGATGAGGTTGTCTATGTACAACCAATTTACCCCACTTAAGTTGTTTTCTGTGGCCGACACTCGGTTTGCTTCAATTATTGTGATGCTTAAAAGATTTAAACTTTTTAAACGTGCTCTTGAATCCATGAGTGATGAGTGGGCATCTTATCGAGAAGATGACCAAGACAAAACAAGATTTGTGAGGGATAAGGTGTTAAATGAATACTGGTGGGACCTATATACTATATGATTATAGCTTGTGATACCGATAGGTCGTACCTATATACGAGATGTGGGATTTTATGGTTGAGAAGGTGAAAAATCGCGATTTATAAGCATGAACAAAAATCACTAAAGAGCTATTCTTGTTTCTACGATGTTGTCTACAAGATTCTTATGGCTCGTTGGGCAAAAAGTTCAACACCACTTCACTATTTAGCACATTCTTTGAACCCAAAAGGTACTTTCTTTCTTATTTGATTAGGCATTAGTTTCAAAAATATAGTCATATAGTATATTTATTTATCTTATCCGAATGTCTTTCTTATTTGTTTGTTTGTATCTTATAGGTATTATAGTGATGCTTGGCTTAGTGAGGATCTTGCTAGAGGCTCCTCATAGATATGCGAAAATCTCTCAAGAAAGGATGAGATGCTTTCAGAGGCTCTACCCGAACGTCGATGATTATGACAAAATTTTAAATGAGTTCCCCGGTTTCTCCCTTAAAATGGGGCTTTTTCAGATATTGGCGCTCTCTAGGATGGGAACTATGGAGCCTAAAACTTGGTGGGCACTTTGGGAGCACAAACTCCTTTGCTACAATCGTAAGCTTTTAAAGTTCTTGATCAACCGACTTCTTCATCTTGTTCCGAGCTTAATTGAAGCACATGCTCTTTTGTTAACTCACTTAGAAGAAATAAGTTAACTCCTAAGCGTGCCGAAGACTTGGTTTTTGTTCATAACAATCTACGTCTTTTATCAAGGAGCACCGATCAATATTTAGACGGGATGTGGGATGTTGGAGGAGATGAGTTCGGTACAATGGAAGATACGGGGTTTTTAGAGTTCGTTGAAGTATCACTTGATGAGCCAAAGCTCAAGACCGTCTTTTTCTCTCTGAGAATACCAACTAGTTGATATGTTATTAGTTTATTACTATGACGTTTTGTTAATGACAATTTCATGGTTGACAAATCTTTTGCATCTAATATTGAACATTGATTAATGACATTTTGGTTATAACAATTTGATGTTGGATGCATGATGTTTATTTATTTTATTAATAAATATATATAAAATTATATAAATTACACGCCGTACTCGTTTCTTATACTTTTGGATATTGGCGTTTCTAAGTACCCGTTTTCGTCCCCGTACCCGTTTTCGTATCCTTCCCCATGCCCGTTTCGTATATAGGTGCCGTAAAGTTGAGAATGTAGTTTACTTGGTCCCACCAATATTCATTTAACACCTTATCCCTCACAAATCTTGCTTTGTCTTGGTCATCTTCTTGATAAGATGTCACTCATCACTCATCACTCATCACCATGGATTCAAGAGCACGTTTAACAAGTTTAAATCTTTTAGGCATCACAATAATTGAAGCAAACCGAGTGTCAGCACAGAAAACAACTGAAGTCGGGTAAATTTGTTGTACATAGACAACCTCATCGTATGATTCATAATAAAAAAAATTATTTGAACGAATTCTCCATGAACTTCGATGATCTAATGACAAGAATCATACACCTCTAAATTGTTTTCGGTATTTTTAGCAGCACAAATGTTTTTCAAGGCAAGATTAAGCGTATAAACCACACACGGTGTCCAATAGATGTGCGGGTAAAGGCCTTCAATTATTTCACCGGCCCTTTTACAATTTGTCGCACTATCCGTAATGATTTGGACTACATTTTGATCACTGATCTCATTGATGACTTCTTTCATTAAATTAGCAATAAACTCCTTGGTTTTAATTTCACCCGTATAATTGACATCTTTAATGAACATTGGACCTTTTGCCGAAGTTGCCATGAAATTAATTAGCGAGGGAAGTGCAAAAAACATCCCTGTGGTTTATCAAAAAACCGTCTCACGTCCCTCGTTAATACTTCGCGCAAATTTCATCCCTCCGTTAGTAAAATGAGGCACCATACATCCCTGAGCACAAACGATGCAAATATTTTGTCAGTAAGGGGGAAAAAGTGAGACAAAAATACATCCTTGTGGTTTGCAAAAAGTCTGTCTCACATCCCTACGTGACCAACATTTTGTCCCTCTTAACTGACAAACTATTTGCACCGTTCGTCCTCAGGGATGTATGGTGCCTCATTTTACTAACGGAGGGATGAGATTTGCGTGAAGTATTGACGAGGGACGTGAGACGGTTTTTTGGTAAACCACAAGGATGTTTTTTGCACTTTACTCTTAATTAGCGGTCTTCTTTATCGGTCACAATTAACACCCCCTTTTCTTTCCATGTATCCTTGATTGGTTGTAGCAACCTCACAAAATTTGCATACTCTAGTTGAACTAAAGTCGTTCTTAATTTGTTGTAGCTCGGAGGCACATACCACCTAAATTTTGATTCGCAACAAACGTAAAAGACCTCCAATAATACGGATTTCTAGCACGATTGAATGACAAACCACCCGTATAAAACATTCTTGCAATTTCTTGATCTAACTAGGCTCTAGTATCGGTATCAAACTATCTAGCCAAAGGAGACAAGTTAGATTTTCTTTTCTTACTGGTGTTTTGAAATTCTAGTCCACCACAAGGCAACGGTACATCTCTAGGGGCTGCATTTATTTTAATGTTTTCGTATTCAGTGTCTTTAGTTTTCATCTCGAGCAAATCAGTAGGGTTAACTTTCTTACACGTCGTTATTCCTTGTCTTGAAAGTTGAAGTAAATGAGCCTTCACCCTAGAGTAACTTCCCTGTTTTGTTTCATTACAAAAATCACATTTAAATTTCCATGTACCCCGTCTCAGCGGTCCTAAAGACTTTAGTAACGTATTCCCACAACGACCCTTTATTGGTAGATTGCGATGAGGGCACACTAGCACTAGAACTCGAATCCATGATTATGAAATTGAAACTCTTATTGGAAATTAGAATGATTTGAATAATTGGGATTTATGAATTCTATAAAGACAAATAAACAACTAAACAAATAATTAAACAAATAAATATGCTCATAGAGACATACATTCATACGTGTCGGAGAAGATAGAGCGACACTGTCACAAAGGGAGGACACAAATAATGTATACGTTTTAATCTTGATCATAGAAGTATACAAATTAGTTGTCGTCGTTTTAGTTTTATAAAAAAAGGGTTTAATGGCCCAGAAATAATGTATTCGTTTTTAAAGGCCGAGAAACGCGTTTAAATGGGCCAGAAACGTTTCTGCATAACACAAGACGTTGCCAATGGACGTGAAACGTTTCCTCTTTTCCGGAAACAGGCGTTTCCTGTTTCCGAAACGTTTCCGGTACGGGAGACATCACCCCGACGGCGTTTCCGTGCATAGGTGGTAGTGAGGTATACGGAGTGATTTTTGTCCGAAAGGCAAATTATACACACACCTAAACCACATACTTTCGCACATAATACCTCACACATGTCTCAAACAAGACTTGAAACCAAAACATCTTAGTTGATCGGCTACTCACATACACCACATTACACCCGCCTACCCAGTCATATTGCCACAAACAACCCTACTTCCATTAGCTAGGCTACCCTTATGATCATAAAAGTTTACTTCGTTTACTAGTTCTAAAACATAAACCTAAGGGCAACGAGTAACGAAAACAAAATACGATAAAAACATCTTCATATGAATCCCATAAGAATTAAGAATTAAAAAATGTAACTAACCCAGTTTTCTGTTCAAGAATAGCAGGAAACTGCATCTTCAAGAAAGTACAAGTACATATCACCAATAACACCACCGTCAGAAACGAATGGAAATTGAACAAGGCTGACTGTTACAACACATTTTTTTATATAAGTTAGATCATAGCACAAGTAAATTGGGAATAATATAAAGATTTATGATGTAATTAAATTTACCATTGTTTTTTGTGGAAATTGGAATTGAGGGTTTAAGGGTTCTTGTTAGTGAACTGATCGGATCCGCTTCAGATTTTATTATACCAAAAAGTATTCACGTCTGGCGAACTACGGAGTGTTTGGTTACGGGTTTTATGTAAATCTGTAGAAATCACGTAAGCGGTTTGTATTTGTGAATGTCATATTTTTTCCAAGGTTAAAATTTAGGACTAATGACATAAAAAAAACTACCAAACTTACCACTTCCTGCTTTTCTGGGTCCGAACTTACACTTTGGCCTTTTGTGTACCTTAAACCCTGAATCTTGTCTTTTTGTGGGTATCTTTTTACCCATTGAGTTGGTTTTCGGTATTTTGTTAAATAAAACATAAAACAAACACGCGCTCTTATTTCCACATAGATCTTCCTCGTACGGCTGCTTCTTCCACCTCAGTCATGGCACACGCCTGGTTTATGCCCTCAAATCGTACTTGTTTTCTATATTTATCCCCACACAACCCCACATATCATAATCTCATATCCAAAATATTTCTTCAAAACCCTAAAACACAGACACCATTAAATTCATCGCATTCATCGTCTTTTCTTTAGTTATTGCTCCTAAAAGGTATAATTTGTCATCTGTATAGTGTTTATTTTAACCCATGTGCAATTAATTATTAATATTTTTAATAAAGTTGTGTTTTTTAAATAATTTCTGGGTATTCATGAATAATTTTATGTTATGCTCAGGTTTTATAGACTGGAGTTGGTTACCAACTGATGGTTCTGATGGGCCTAATGATATAGTGTTTAGGGTTCACTACAATGGTATGTTCTTCTTTGATCCTTTAGGCTATTACCAAGGTAGAGTAGTTGAAATGGATGGTTGTTCAAAAGATAGAATTATGTATACTCATATGCTGAACATGTTAGCTGCTAAGGTAAATGGTAACATTTGGGCTTTGTTTTGTTGTATTCCTGAAATAGAGCTCCAAAATGGTGGATTAAAAATTATTGAGAATGATGTAGATGTGCATGCTATGTATGACCTAGCTAAAATCCATAAGAAAATTAATGTTTATGTAGCTCACGTGCCACAAAATTTAGCTGAATTTTACCACCACAACTTAACTTTAGATGGGTCAGATGAGGTTTATAAGGAACCTTTACAGCCTAACAGTACTGAGATTGGAAATGAGGGGGAAATGTTGTTGCTACTGTTATACAAGATGATGTAGAGGGTATAGATGTTATTGATGCTGAAGTGTTTAAAGTTCTTGATAGTATTGATGCTGAAGTCCTTGCTAAGCAACAAAAACTAGATAAGGGTAAAGGAAAAATGAGTGAAGCTGATATTTTCACAAGTAAGAAATGGAAACCTTTATAAAGGGGTAATGGTATTACTATAAGAGAGAATGAAAATCATTTACCTACTGATACTGATTCCTCTGACAGTAAGGATTACAGTCAAAGTGAAAGTGAAGGTGATTGTTCTAATAAGTCATTTGATTATTTGAGTGATTGTGATGATGAGGTCATTGAGCTTAGGAAAAGAAGATTTAAGTACAAGTATACTAATCAAGAAGATAATGATGATACACTTTTGGAAATTGACAAGGAAGAATGTACTCAATCTTCAAAGTTTGAAGATGTCCTTAATAATGATGTAGTACTAACTTCTTTAGTTAAAGAGCATGAAAGGAATATGCAATCTTTACTAAAGAAATTAAAGGGAAATCATATGGGAATTATTGATCCATTTGCAATAGTAGAGAAACAAAATGAAAAGTTTCCCATTTATGATCAGCAGACGCACTGGAAGTTGAAGAAACCAAAGGTATTAAAACCCTATTATATTATTTTGAAATCCCAAAATACTCTTATTAATACATTGTGTTTCTGTTTACTGCTTGAGAGAAATTCTCAAACATAACACAGTTTAAGGAGTGTCTTACTTACTATGCATTGGCAAATGGTTTTTCTTTTTGGTTTGACAAAAGTACCAACAAGAAGGTTATTGCTAAATGTAGGAAAAGAAAAGAAGTCATCAAGGATGCTGATATTGGCAAACAAAGAGCTTTTAAAAAATTCCCTTGTAATGATAAGAAACCAGTATGCAAGTGGAGGTGTTATGGTAAGATGATGAAAGATGAGGCTTCTTTTCAGGTAAGAAGTTTGGTTGATGAGCACACTTGTGTTAGGAATTTTCAATATGGTAGGCTACTAGATTATAAATGGATAGGAAGGAATTTTGGTGATAAAATTAGGGCCAATCCTCAAATTACTCTAGATGCCATTATTGAGTTAGTGATGAAGAAATACAAATGCATAGTAAGTCGTACACAGTGTAGACATGCTAAGTCGTTTGCAT
Organism: Tanacetum coccineum; assembly: GCA_026074375.1. Classification (NCBI taxonomy): domain Eukaryota; kingdom Viridiplantae; phylum Streptophyta; class Magnoliopsida; order Asterales; family Asteraceae; genus Tanacetum; species Tanacetum coccineum. The sequence continues at coordinate 116,492 of BQNB010000705.1, read as the reverse complement.
TGAATGAAGATGATGCTTCCCTTCAATATCATTATGGTTATCTTATGTCTTATGCAATGAAATTAGCTAACTCAAATGAGGGAACTACTGTCAAACTTGGTGTAACTGTTAACCCAGATGAGAAAACCTATTTTGATAGATTCTATGTCTGTTTCCAAGGTTTGAAAGAGGGTTGGAAATTGGGTTGTATAAGAGTTCTAGCTTTAGATGGTTGTTTCCTAAAAAAACCAAATAGCGGGGAAATTTTGACAGTAGTTGGTAGGGATGGAAACAACCATATCTTTCCTGTTGCTTGAGCTGTTGTGACAGTTGAAAATAAAGACAATTAGAGTTGGTTTCTTGACTTGTTGGCTGATGACTTGGAAGTACCTAATGGAAATGGTTTGACACTCATTTCTGATTAACATAAGGTACTATGTATTACACTTTTGTTGGTTGTTCTTATACATTTTTAATGTATGTTGTATATTAATGCTTAAGTAAATACTTTTTGAATAGGGTTTAATTGAAGCAGTCAAAGAGATAATGCCTCTTGCTGAGCATCACCAATGTGCTCGCCACATATACGAAGGATTCAGAAAGCAATTTGGTGGAGTTGAATTCAGACTCTTGTTTACGGCTGCATCAAAAGCAACATATCCACAGCTTTTTCAGAAGATAATGGAGAAAATTAAAAGAGCAAACCCTAAAGCCCATGACTACTTGATGAAAAAAGACCCTAAGACATGGTCAAGAGCTTCTTCAATGAAGGCATGTGCTGTGAAGCAGTTGAGAATGGGTTTAGTGAATGCTTCAACTCAGTTTTGGTAAGTGTAAGACACAAGCCAATCATAACAATGCTAGAGTCCATGAGAGTCATTATAATGCAAAAGATGAATACTATGAGACATTTGATGGAAAAATGGAATGGTGAATATGTCCAAATATACAAAAAATCCTGGAACTCAGAAAGGATCAACAAAGGTACACGCATTAGCTAATTCTTTAAAACTTAAGCATAAATGTTTGTCCTTTCATGATCTAATAAAAATTGCTTTTGTAGGTTTTGGCATGTCATTCCTTGTGGTGGAAACCTATTTGAAGTTAGGAAAGGTTCAGAAGCATTTAGGGTAGATAAGCCAAAAAGGACTTGCTTATGTAGGATGTGGCAACTGTCAGGTTTGCCTTGTTGCCATGCAATTGCTTGTATATTTAGGTTAAATGGAATGGTTGAGGGGTATGTGCCACAATGTTTTATGAAGTATAGGTATGTACTTGCCTATAGTCAATACCTAAAACTAGTTGATGGAATTAAATTTTGGCCTGATTGTAGTCATTTATCAACTGTATTGTGCCCTAAGCCTAAGAGAATGCATGGCAGACCTAAGAAGAAAAGGATTAGGGCTTCACATGAACCTAAGTTCAGTACAACAAAAATTTCTAGGGCATGAGCCATAATGACATGTCATAATTGTTGGGAAAAGGGGCATAACAAATCTACTTGTAAGAAAGACCTAATACTAATTGTTCCAAAAGAGAAAGGTGAACCTGGTAGACCAAAAAAACAACAAAACATGGAAATTATGCCTGAAGACAATGAAATCCCTACTTTTATGCACAATTCTAGAGATGAAATGGGAGCTTCAAATAGTAACAGATGTGGGAAGACAAAAGGTGGTAGGGTTTTCCCAACACAGAGGTTAGGAAGAATGGCAGCATGGTTTGGAATAGATCCTGCAAATTCTGATACAATTGAGAATACACAAGCTGCTAATGCTCCTTTGCCTACCAACAATACCCAAGCTGGGAACATACCAGGTACACTCAGATATAATTGGATACTTATATTAAATGTAAATTATTTGTGTATGAATGAAAACTTTGGTATATATTAGGTACCCAACAATCCTTCCAACAGCTCAAGAAAGCACAAGGACAGAGAGGCCAATAACAAGAAGATTTGTTGCTGAAAAAATGCTACAAACAAGGTCAGAAGGAACTGTACAAAGACAAGCTAAGCAAAGGCAACCATCAAATTTTGTTCCTCCAAGAAAGAAAAGTGAAAGACTAAAAAAGCTGAAAGTTGCTGAAGCGGTTACACAAGGTGGTTCAAGTGACAATGTCACTGGAAAATGAATGCTGAAGTCCAGTTAAATTGCACATATTTTGGGAAATGTATTTGATGTGCAGGAAAATAATTAACTGTCTTATGTTTTATAATGGTGCCCTATTTTGTATATGGAAGGGCTTAGTTTAAGTAGAAAATTTGGATGTTAAAACTAGTAATGTAACTGATACAGTGCTGCACTTATTGCTACTATAATGCTCTATTTTGTCCAAGGAAGGGCAGAAGTATGTGTTCTGATCCTAACATTGTAAAGTGCTTATGCACTATAATTTACTGTTATGAAAGAACACATTTCATGGTTTATTTATTTGCATTTGAGTAAGAAGAACATGAAACAAAGATTCAACATCTGCATATTTGTTGGTCCCTTTTGAACAGATCTTTGATTAGCTTGTTAAAGCTTTAGTTGTCTTAGATAGATCTAAAACAATTATGATAGAAACCTTGAGTAATATATAAAGATTATGCGGAATCTAATCTTTATACACCAGAAAAACAATAAAGCAATGTAACAGTAACACAAGATCCTTCTCTTAACACACAATATATTAAATGATTCACAAAACAACTATATGCTTTGCCTAATAGCTATGACTTTTCTAGATATGTCTAACTATGCCGTATGGTTCCTTTTATACACTAAGGAAAACCCTAATGGGTTTACAGAACGCGTTAAGTGATCATGCATATCTATTCCTAATATATCTCATGCATATCACATAAGCAGTACTAACTTCTTATACTAACAGTACTAATAAACTAACATTTTGTACTGGCAGTACTAACTATAACTGACAGTACTAACTATTACAACTAGCAGTACTAATGACTTAGTTTATTTTCTTCAATCTTCAGTAGCAGCACAAATCTTCAAATAGCAGTACTAAGTCCTTTCAACAGTATAAACTTGTAGAAGTCCTTAATTCCCAACAATCCTCCCCTAAACTTGTGATTTATCTCCAAATCATCAAGTTTCTTGAATTAAAACTTTTTAGCTCTAAGAGGATTCTTCCAAATACTTCAGCTTCTTGGTTTGTTGGCTTCTATGATGATCTTCATAATTAGATCTCTCGCCATCTCACTATCTTCTTCTACTTAGCATCAAATTCATAACTGCAGTTGACAATGGATAATCCTTTTCTATCAACATATAGATGTCATGTCCTCTTGTTAAAGATACATGATGCACTCCACATGTACCATACAGTCTCCATGTTAAAGGATCATACATATATCTTTGTAGCTTTCACAGCACATCATCTTTATCTAGTTCAAACAACCTCTTCAGTTCAACCCATAAAGCTCTTTCCTTATCTTCAGTAGGTTCTGTTGATCTAAATCTTTCTTTAACTAAACTTCATAATGTAACAAGGTCTTCTCTATCATCTTCCAATATTTTCTTGATCCTAATAATCTTCCAATATTTTCTTGATCCTTCAGTATGAATTCCCCAGTCTATGATAGGATATTTTACTTGTTAAGCTTCTGCCTTAAATTCATATACTGGAACTATCTCCAACATCTTCTTAAGTTCTTCTTCAGATAATTCTTTTGGTTCTTCAGTTGGTTGTTCTTGAATAGGTTCTGACCTTAAAGCTTCACCTGTCCATAACTTCTTGAAACTCTCTTGAAGTAGTGTCTCTTCTGCAATTCTCTTTGTCTTTGTCTTTTCAACTTCTGTATCCTTCTTAAACAAAGTTTGTATCTTATTATACTCCTCTTCAAATATGGGTCTGATCTCATCATAGCTCATTCATTTGAAGTAATTCATCTTGTATCTAGCCATGTTCTTCAGATAAATCATCATATTCTTCTTTGCTTGAGCTACTGATACTGGTTTCTTCTTGAGAGTTTGATAGCTTTTTATAGTATCTGACTGTCTTTCTTAAACTTGTTTATCAACAGTATTCCAGTCAATATTATTAGTTTCTTTCCTTTCATCCAACTATTTTTTGTAACTCTAGGGCTTTTTCAAAATCAATCCTTTCTTGTTCTTCTCTTACTGCAACTCTTGCCATTTCCATTATATCAGTACTAATTTGTTCTTTACCTTGAACTTCCTCGGCAGTACTAAAAAGACCTTCAGCAGTACTATCTCTTGAACTATCAGTACTTCTTCTTCTAGTGTAGGTCTTTACTTTTTCTCTGGATGCATCTGCAAGGATTTTAGCTGCACTAAGAACACTTAATTGAGCTTCAGAACTCTTTTGGCATTGTTCTTCACCTTGTGTGACTTTTGTAGGAGTAAACTACTGCAATATGAATCCTTCATATTCTGTCTATGTCATCCTCCCCTGTTTGGAAGTATCCTCTGAAACTAGATCCTCCTCATCATCAGAAATTACCATCCTTGCTTTTCTCCTTACCGAGGTAGACTTAAGCTTGTCTTCCAAGTATTTGACCTTCTTTACCAACTTTGTAAGAGCCTTATCATAAACCTTCTTAGTCTGTTTGAGATCTTCCTCCAAGCTGGTGACTTTGTCAGATAATTTGGTACACAATTCTGTCAATTCATTAAGTTTCTTACTGCCCTCATCACTTCCAGGTGTGTGACCTCCTGAGAGAGGTGAATCATAGGGCATGGAAGATGTTGTGTGTTGAATTGTTATTTCATATAAAGGTGGGGATGAAGTAGTAATGATAGGTTCAGTTGTAGATACTTGAGAAGGTTGTTCTTGTGATGACATTGGTTGAGATGTAGTGGGTTGTGAGGTAGTTGGAGAAGCAATGGGTGTGTGTTAGGACTCAACAGTGAGTGTTGGTCCTTCACCCTGACCAGGTTGGTCATGAATCAGCATTGAATCAAATAGAGGTATGTGTTCCCCTAAAAAACCTCTTTTCATGTTGCTAAAAAGTTTTTGTGTTAAAGAAGGAGCAACATATGTTTTCTTATGCTGTTTAAGAATCCTTTTCTTTTTATTCAAAAGCATTTGTATAAAGCGTGGATACATCAAAAATTTTGTTTTACTATCTACATTTTTCACCATACCATCAAAAATAAATTTTGAAAACTTAAAAGTCCTGTTTGTAGCTAAACAAATGATTGGAGTTGCAATATTACTAGAAATATGTTCCCATGAAGTTTTCTTAGGGCTTAAACAATGTAAGATGGTCTGGATCAAAAATCTCCATTGGGGTGAAAATTTACCTTTCTGAAAAGTAAGTTTTTCATTTGTAAAAACATACCCCATTAGAGTGAGTTGTTCAAAAATTCCAGTATTGGGCAAAGAACTAATACCATCTGCATCTACTAATTGGAGATGTCTCCTAATAGATGCTTCAGTAATAGCAATTGTTTGCTCATCAACTATGACAGTTATCTGTTGTTCTCCATCATTGACTGTTTTGACAGTAGTAGTCTGCCAAAATTGTTCAATAAAAGAAACATAAATAGTAGGATTGGTAGTTAAAGCATACCTGATATGACTACCAGCAAGAAACCAATCTAAGATACTATTTAACATAATTTTAATGAACAATTCATAACACCTAATATGTTAAAAAGGAAAACTACGCATTATATTGTTCAATGTTAGCCTCCTAATTATGTCGACTTTTACGGATTTATATTTGAATATTGTAGAATTTGACATATAGGGTACTAATAATGTCAAGTTAAGGATACTTAAACAAGCTCACATCGCCTTATTATACCCTCTTATATTTCATAGGAGGCTGTGAGGATTATTATTTTTAAAAATCTCTAGTGCCTGTGTGTTTCTCTTTATCTCTTTCCTTAGAAACCTACATATTTCCGCTTTCTCTCTATACATATAAATAATCTATGGTTACCTTTCAACTTTTATCCTCCCCGACATTCGGATCATTTATTTTAGGTAGAATCTTATTGGGATAACAATTGGTAGCCAGAGGCTAAGTTGTGATCTTTGTGTTCATGGTTTGCTTAGAGATGGTGTTCCGTGGCTTAATATAGCTTTCTTCATGCCATATTTTAAGCCAAAACTACGGAGTTTGGTATTGGTTGGTGGTTATTTTTGTGCAAAAGCTTGAATAATTTCTTCTCTATAATAGCTTTCTAGCTTATTTGTACAGTGGCTATGGGTTTCAAAGCTTATTTTTTAGTCTTTTGGTTCGATTGGTTTTTTAAAAACTCTCAAATTCTTGATTTCAATTTTTTGGTGCTTGATGTTAAATATCATTAAGTTTATGTTTTTAAGTTATGCTAGCGCTTAGATAAGGAAGAAGTACAGCAAAATCGAGTATAATTGTCCAAACATGTATGACTTTTTGATGTTTTTAAAGAAGTTGAGTCACGATACTAAGGAGGCGATTTAATCCACTTGAAGGAGGCGATTTAATCCACTTGAAGGAGGCGATTTAATCCACTTGAAGGAGGCGATTTAATCCAAGGTGATTTAATCCAAGTTCAAAAGGCGATTTAATCCAAGGTGATTTAATCCATTTCTTCAGGAGGAGATTTAATCCATTTCTTTAGGAGGTGATTTAATCCATTTCTTCAGGAGGCGATTTAATCCATTTATTCAGGAGGCGATTTAATCCATTTCTTTAGAAGGCGATTTAATCCATTTCTTCAGGAGGCGATTTAATCCATTACTTCAGGAGGCGATTTAATCCATTTCTTTAGGAGGTGATTTAATCCATTTCTTCAGGAGGCGATTTAATCCATTTTTTAGGAGGCAATTTAATCCATTTCTTTAGGAGGCGATTTAATCCATTTCTTTAGGAGGCGATTTAATCCATTTCTTCAGGAGGCGATTTAATCCATTTCTTCAGGAGGAGATTAATTCATTTCTTCAGAAGGTGATTTAATCCATTTCTTCAGGAGGCGATTTAATCTATTTCTCCAGGAGGCGATTTAATCAAGGCGATTTAAGCAGTTTCGCCAAAATTCATCCAATTTCGGTAAATTTCATCAAAATTCCTCCAGTTTTAGGAAATTTCACCAAAATTCCTTCCATTTTTGGTAAATTCATTGAATTTCGTGTTTACGACCATTTTTACCTGTTTTCGCCAAGAACCAAACTTAAACACCTTCCACAACACTAAAGCAAACATAACACTTAATGCAAAAATGATCATTAAGATTTACTAAAATGTCAAAATGGCTATAAAATTTGAATTTCAATGTTAAGTGTTAGCCTCAAAAATATTGAGTCGAACCAGAAGTTTGTTCATTAGGAAAATTAGGTCTTGGTCATTTATATATTAAATGTTGTAAAAGGCTAGAACGAGAATCGGGCTCATTTGATCTAATATTGTACGCGTTATGGGCTAAAGCCCAAGTAATCCCAAGCCCGGCCCATAGAAAGCCCATAGGCATGAAAGCCTCATGGTGCAAGTAGGGTGTTGGTCTCATTTGTATTTTGTGCAAGTAAATCAACCATCTCATTTTTTCTCTCTACTTTCTCTCTCTAACCTCTCTCTAAAATTCTTATCATATCTTCTTTCTATTTTTCTTATTCAAGTATGAAGTGAATGTGATTATTAGGTTCCGACATCAAGTGATCACGAAGTTTATCTAGTATCCCTTATTTGAGATTGGAGTTGTTTTCACGAAGGTGTCTACTTATTTCCTCATCAAGACTTCCTTCTACTTTCTACCCCTTTTCCCTAAACCTCCCTCTATCAATTGGTGACTGGCTTTGAACGGTATATCGTTTCATGATTAAGACTTAGTTTATCTAGTTATACCGATGTTAAGGAGTTACATTGTAGTATCACCTTCCAACAACAAAACACGGGTTTTAGCTACTCACTAAAGGTAGTTACTTTGTAGTATTCAGTGGTCACAAGCTAGTATGCTGTTGTGGATGTTCACAGAGGGGGGGTGCGTACTTCTATTACATTTTCTGGTCTGGGTATAGCAGTTACTAAGAGATTTAATTCTTGCACGTTTGTCAATCAACATAAAAGTGCAAGCTTAAGTAATAAGTTTTTGAGGGAAAATCTTTCTTCATTTCAAGTTTGGTTATATGGCGTTTAATTCTCTCATATGGTCACATAACAAATAGCTGGACAGAATAAAAGGTTGTAAGTTAGGCCAGGAGAGTTTAAACATGAGATAAAATCTTGCATTTTCAACAAGGATAAATTGAAAGCCATAGATACGTCAATGGTACTTCACTGCTTAGCAAAATCTTTCAAAGTCTTTCAATGTCTTTCAGAACTACTTCAGATTTTTAGCTTTTGACTACCAGATTCTCGAGTATATGGTCGTTACACGTCAATCGATGCTTGCGAGAGTTTGAAAACCATAATGGGGGATTACGTGTACCTTTATAATTTGATTAATCCAGGTTAACTTCCAGGGGGAAGTAGTTTATACTACTTTGCTTAGTATGGTTTGTGTGAAGTATTCTTCAAGCGTGAGAAAAGTATTGCTGATTTATTGCATGTTTCCCCAAACGGATATTCACCAAGACCAAATGTCATGATACAGTATAAAAGCAATATTAGTTGGTGTGGTTGGTTGATTCTTCTTTAAAATTCTGTTGTGACAATTTAAAGTCAATGTCTAGAAGATCATTCTGAACTAAATCAAAGTTCAGATTCGTACTTAAGATATGCATGTCTGGTTTTGAGGGAAGCTGATTCAGATACTTTGTCAAAAAGGAGTCTATGAGAAGCTTTTCAATGCATGATAAAATGATTGGGGAGAAAGTTAATCTTAACTCTGTTCTAACATGTATTCACAGAATTATGTAAAGACACACGATAGATCCAAGCTAGAGTACAGTATCAAGACTAGGAAGTCACAAATGTCCGTATTCCGCATTGTGTAAGTTACTTTAGAAGTCCTTATTGTGTTGTAATTGTACTTGATAGGAACATTGTAAGTAATTCCGTATGTCCACATATTAGGGGAAAATTTTTAGCCTTGAAATATGTCGACTTATATGGAATTATATTAGATATTGTAAGGCATGACTTATAGGGACTAATAATGTCAAGTTAGGATAGTAAACAAGTCACACGCCCTATTATCATACCCTCTCATACTTCCATAACTGGGTGATAATCATTTTGTAAAATCTCTAAGTGTGTGTTTCTCTTTCTCTCTCTAAAAACACACACATCTTTCCTTTCTCTCTCTACATCTAATAATATTGCTTACTTTCACTTTTATCCTCCTCGACCTCCGAATCGTATGTTTTAGGCTAGAATCCTTGGTTAACATACAATCTTAAAGAACGGATTCACTACAACCAAACTTCTAGTATATCACTGGTTCTTTCTTGAAAGGAGATGGATACAAAAGGAGCATCAAAATCATGAAACCAATTCTAAAATATACCAAAAAACTGTCATACACTTTAACTTTGCTTTTCATTGCATTCAAATCATTGTAAATCATTTCCAATGTCACTTGTTGAGTTTCATGCTTGATTTGCGTATAGACGTTGTTTCACTCTCATTCTTGGTTACATTTACCTTTTAACTTGGACTTCAAATCTTTGATCTCAATGTGCATTCTAAAGATAACATATTTGTAGTATTGTGATGGTAATTCGTCATCAATAAATCCATACACATCACATTTATTCTCTCTATCCTAAAACATAAAATTTGAAAGATATATAAAATTCGTGAAAGATAAAATAATTAGGAATAATGGTTTGGGGGTTTTCGGTAATCACTTTAAAGGACATAGCTTTGAATCTTTGAGCTGGGTTTAAGGAAGTCCATGTTTATTTTCTTCAATCTTCAGTAGCAGCACAAATCTTCAAATAGCAGTACTAAGTCCTTTCAACAGTATAAACTTGTAGAAGTCCTTAATTCCCAACAATATTGCATTAACATCTAATTCCTTAAGCTATTACATCACATGAAAACATTAAACACCTGATTAGGGTTATTGTAGATTGGGGAAGAAGATGGTATGACGAGCGGGAAAAAGGACGAGGTTATGGTAGAGGAGCAGGAAATGTAGTCTTAGTGGAATAACTATGTGGATAAAAAAATTGACACATAGGATAAAACTTGCTGACATGGCACAAACCCACTCAATGGGTAAAAAGATACCCATAAAAAGACAAAATTCAGGGTTTAAGGTACATAAAAGGCTAAAGTGTAAGTTCGGACCCAGAAAAGCACAAAGTGGTAAGTTTGGTAGTTTTTTATGTCATTAGCCCTAAAATTTATAAATACTCGAATACTTTTCAAAATGACTCATTAAATTTTTTAAATGCGTGAATCACCTATTAGGCCAATCGGAGTGAGAGTGAGTGTGTCCCGTGAGTGCCTAACTCACGGGCAACAAGCCATATCGACAAAAAAAACCTTATGCGTGACATGTTGGAAAAATAAGCACGAATTGTAACATACTCACTATCGGTGAGTTTAAATTTTTGTGAGCCCCCTTTTTCAAGTATCCGTTGCATTGTTTTATTAAAAAATAAAAGTTTTACATTACTCTATTTTTACTTATAAATACTCACAACTTCATCATTTTTTAAACACAACTTTCTCATTTTAAATAAGGCTAAAGCCATTATTTACCAACCTATTATCCTAAATTTTCACGTCTTACCAAAATAGTATTTCTAATATCATTATCACCAACAAAACTTGTTGCAACCGGTAAATATAAGAAACATGACCTGCTAGTCCTACGTGGCACCGGTTAAATTAGCGACCGTTTATTTTATTATTTCAACGTTAGTCCTTTATACTAACGACTGTTTGTAATTAACTCTAAATTTGGAAGAAAAAAAATAATTATTCTTAAAATTCTTACACGTTTTTATATACGTTATACACACATTTTTATACACGTTTTTATACACATTTTTTTCTACATATATTTTTACACACGTTTTTATACACACATGTTATACATACATTTTTATATACGTTTATATACACACATTTTATACATACATTCTAATACACGTTTTTATGCACACATTTTTATACACGTTTTTATACACACTTTTTATACACACATTTGTATACACATATTTTTATACATGTTTTATACACATATTTTTACACACGTGTAAACGTGTATAAAAATAACGTGTGTAAAAATGTGTATAAAAACGTGGTTATAAAAACAAATGTGTGTATAAAAACATATATAAAAATGTGTATATAAAAACGTGTATAAAAATGTGTGTCTAAAAACGTGTATAAAAATGTGTGTATAAAAATGTCTGTATAAAAACGTGTATAAAAATGTGTGTATAAAAACTTGTATAAGAATGTGTGTATAAAAATGTGTGTATAAAACGTATATAAAAACGTGTATAAAAATGCTTATAAAAACGTGTATAAATTTTAAAAATAATTAGAAAAGAGATTTAAAAAAAATCAAATTTAGAGTTAATTACAAACGGTCGTTAGTATAAATGACTAACATTGCAATAATAAAACAAGTGGTCGTTAATTTAACTGGCGCCACATAGGACTAGCAGTTTTTTATATTTACCGGTTGCAACAAATTTTGATAGTGATAATGATATTAGAAATACTATTTTGATAAGATGTGAAAATTTGTGAAAGTAGGTTAGTAAATAATGTTGATATGGATGAATTGGTTCAATTGACTTTCCAATTCGTTATTCAAATTACTCCTTTTAATATCTTCGCCAATTATATAAAAAATAAAAAGATTTGGTTAAAGATTTTCTCCTTTATGCAGATCCAAATCTGAAACAAATGATCAAGTGATTTCATTTCAATTTACTTTTTCGTTACCGAAATGATATTAGTCTCTTCTAATGTAATGATTCATTTGTTGGTGTAACATGGCTCTCACCAAGATCTTTAATTTCTTTTGATCTACTATTTTTCATCTGTAACGTACCTATTAAGGCCTTGTTATCGTGAGTGTTATCACGTCGTGATGATCTCCCATAACGAAGTTTCTTACAGGTTTGCTTGCTTTGGAACCATAGGGATTGGTTTGATGTTTTAGGGTTCATTCGTTGTGTTTTGTTAGATCTACTTTTTAGTTCTCTTTCATTCATTGGTGTTCTTTCAAGCCCTGATTCGATTTAAGGTTTCTTTTTCTAGGGTTTTGTTTTCTATTTCTTGGGTTTCAGTTTGATTATTCATTATGGGATGGCAATTGGAAGTCTTATAGATCTAAAGAGGATCAAACCCAATCAATTTCTCAATTAATTTTCGTGACTAACTTTCCTAATCACGTTACGGCTCCCGATCTTTGGAAGGTGTGTAATGATTATGGAGTCGTTGTGGATGCTTTCATTCCTTATAAGAAATCTAAAGCAAGTAATCGATTTGCTTTCGTCCTGTTTATTAAGGTTGATAATATTGATCGTCTTGTCGCAAACTTGTGCACCATTTGGATTGGGTGCTTCCATCTTCAGGCAAATGTTGCCCGTTTTCATAGAAAACGTAAACCTTGTGCTCCTTCCTACCTCTCTAATGCTAATGAGAGGAATTCACCAGGTTCTAATGTCTCTATTCTTAAATCGGGCAAAACGAATAACGTCATGTCTGATCATGTTCTTTCATCTTTGATTCTTGATGACTCGTGTATTTCAAATAGAGATTTTAGCTTGTCTCTTATGGGTAAAGTAAAAGATATCACAGTCATGCCTAATCTATACGTTATTCTGGAAAAGGAGGGTTTTCAGAACATGTCACTCACTTATTTAAGAGGCTTATGGGTCCTTATTGAAACAGTCTCTATCTCTACAAAAGAGAAACTTTTGAATCATACAGGTGTGGGGTCGTGGTTCTCTTATCTGAAACCGGCTTGTAACTCTTTTGTTAGTGATGAGAGAATGTTTGGATTTCTCTTGAAGACTTTCCTCTAAAAGTGTGGACCCGTAATACATTTGCTAAAGTGGCATCCAAATGGGTGACCTTGTTGAATGGGAGGATTTAGCTGAAAAATCCTTATTTTGTAAGCGTTTATGTGTAAAAACTAAGCTCAACGAGATCATTGTTGAACGTTTTAAAGTCATTGTGAAGGGTTCAGTGTATTGGTTTCATGCAAAGGAAATGGAAGCCTGGGATTCATTTATTTGTAATGATTCTTATGAAAGTGAGTCATCAAGAAGATGCTGAGGACGACTGTTGGAAACAAGAAAAGTATCGGTCACTTCCAAGTGGTAATAGTCTTAGCCCGTAGTTTATTATTTGATTAGTCCAGTAAGCTAGTCTGGCCCAAGGCCCATGGATAGCTTAGTAAAGCCCATGGCCGGCCATGGTATGTAATATATATACCCTCTCCATGCCTTGGAGAGGGTTGGTTGGTTAGTTGTTTCATTTTTACATTTTCATACACTTAATATTCATATTACTTTCTCTCTCTAGAAACTTTTCAACCCACTTCTCTCTCTAGTTCTTGCATAATATTATTAGAGATTACTAGTATTCTTCAATTGGTATCAAGAGCCATGGAGTGGTGTGTTTAGTTTTTGTGTTTGTCTTTTGATTTGTGTTCAAAACCTTTACAAAGAGCAAAATTTTGATTTAAATTTTTCGGCTTAAAAACCTTAAAGTTTTCATTTTTATTGTTCCTATAGGGTTAGTAACACTAGTTGTACAAGATTTTTTTGCAAAAAACCAATCCAAAATGTGTCTTTTTGAGTTTTGAAAATTTGGGTTTCGTCTTAGTTACAACCAAACTAGTTTTTGTCTGTTGGAACCGAACTAGAAGATCGAACGAGTTAACCGAACCAGTAGAACCGAACGAGTTGAGTTTAGTTGGAACCGAACGAGTTTTTATCAGTTGGAACCGAACTAGTTTGTTTAGTTGGAACCGAACTAGTTTACTTTAGTTGGAACCGATCTAGTTGTTTGCCAGTTAGAGCCGAACTAGTACTTTTCAGTCCGAGAAAAAAATAAAAAAAAAAAATAAAAATAAAAAAAAAAAAACGAAAAAAAAAAACGAGTTGACTTTAGTTGGAACCAAACGAGTTGATTTTAGTTGTAACCGAATGAGTTGTTTTAGTTGGAACCGAACGAGTTGATCCTAGTTGGAACCGAACTAGTGAACCGAACCAGTGAACCGGTCTAGTTTATTTGTGTTGGAACCGAAGTAGTAAACTGAACTAGTGGAACCGAACTAGTTTTTTTTGTTTGACAATCGAACTAGATAAACCTCGATCAGTTGGACCCGAACTAGTTTTGTTTGTGAAGCCGAACTAGTCAGTTGTTAGAGAACGAACCAATCACTTTAGTTTGAGAACCGAACTAGTAACTTTCCAATCAAAACCTATCAACTCAAATTTCTAAATTATACGGTTATTTCTTTGACTTGTAAAATCCCGTGAAACATTAACTTGTTTTCCCGGTTTTATTTTGTCGAGAAATTGTAAAATACGTTGTAGTTTCATGATTTATTTCAATGACTCAACAACCACACATCAACACAATTTCTTTCTACCACCGATCGATCAATTAGTAATCTTTTTGATACCACGTTATCAATGATGACTCTTGCTGATAAATCACTTCCCTCGGGTGGTGATAATAAACCATCGATGCTTGAAAAACATTTGTATGATTCATGAAAAAGTAGAATGGAACTTTATATGATGAATAGACCTCATGGTAGAATGATCCTTGCTTCCGTTGAGAAAGGTCCACTCGCCTGGCCATCAATCACAGTGGATCGTGTAGCCAAGGATCTTTGGGAGAAGATTAAACTGCTCATGCAAGGAACATCATTAACAAAGCAAGAACGAGAGTGTAAGTTGTACGATGAATTTGATAAGTTCACTTACAAGAAAGGAGAGTCGTTACACGACTACTACTTGAGATTCACACTAGTACTCAATGATATGAACATCTACAAGATGCCACTTGAGCAATTTCAAGTTAATACCAAGTTTCTGAACACTCTTCCTGATGAATGGAGCAAATTCGTTACTGATGTTAAGTTGGTCAAAGACTTGCATACTACCAATGTTGATCAGCTTCATGCTCACTTGGAACAACATGAACGACATGCAAATGAAGTTCGTTTGATGCATGAACGTAACTCCGATCCTCTTGCTTTAGTTGCATCTCACCAAATAACACAGTCACCTTATCAAACTCATCAACACACTTACCAAAACACTCAACTTCAACCACCAGCTTCAACATATCCATCTCCACAGTATGGTTCACCTTATCAGTCTCAACAATACTCAACTCATCAATCATCAACACCTCTTTCAGTAACTTATCCATCCAATGATTTTCAATCATCAATTCACCACAACGTTTATTCTCCATCATCATCCATCCCTCAATTGGAATATCCTCCCCAAATTAACCAACAATCTGAATTTTCCCAACAAGACTCTGGTCTAATTGTTCCAGTGTTCCAGAAAGGTGATGATCCCATTGATGCCATCAATCACATGATGTCGTTTTTGACTGCAGTTGTCACCTCCCGTTATCCCACTACCAATAATTAGCTGAGAAACTCGTCTAACCCTAGGCAACAAGCTACCATCAATAATGGAAGAAGGTTTACTTACAACCAATTCAAGGGAGGACCAATTTTCTTTTGCTGCGGGGTACTTCAAGGACCTAATAACACCTTCAGGAGCAAGTGGAAGCAATTATGGAAATAGAGGACGGTTTTTTTTTGCTATAACTGCAAAGGGAATAGGCCCACCATGTCAGTAGCTGCACCAAAACCAAAGAGAAAAAGGGATGATTCATGGTTTAAGGAGAAAGTGTTGCTGGTACAGGCTTAAGCACATGGTCAAATTCTAAATGAGGAGGAACTAGCTTTTTTGGCAGATCTAGATATTCCTGAAGGTTAAAGCACACAGACTGTCATTACTCACAATGCTGCTTATTAAGCTGATGATTTGGATGCATATGACTCTGATTATGACAAACTCAACTCTGCCAAAGTTGCTCTCATAGCGAATTTATCTCATTATGGTTCAGATGCTCTTGCTGAGGTACACAATCATGATAATATGAATAATAATGTGGCACATCAAGCTGTGTAGGTGATGCCATCTTTTTAACAGTCGAATGTTGTGAATCATTCAGAGACTAAAATAACCATTGATAGCAATATCATTCCTTATTCTCAGTATGTGATTGAATTACAACAAGTAACTGTTCAAAATTCTAACTCCTCTGCACAACAAGATGATTTGATATTATCTGTGATTGAACAGCTTAAAACCCAAGTAGCTAATTATACCAAGACCAATCTAGAAAATAAGAGTGTCAATGATACCTTAACTGCTGAGCTTGAAAGATATAATGAGCAAGTTAAAGTTTTGAAAGAAGGACAAAATGGTAAATTAAGGAGTAAGGATAACGTTTTAGACACATGTGCAAAGTATGTAGAGATTGATCTTCTTAAACAAACTCTTTCAAAATATTTAAAAGAAAAGGAATCTTTATTACAAACGGATTTCCTGTTTCAGTAGTTTTTGGCCATAGTTGCTTATTTGCTTTTCTAAGCTTATTGGCTAATGGGATTTGCTTTAGTTGTGTTTAGATTTGCTTATTAGGATAGGGTTAAGCCCTTTTAGCTTATTTAGTTTAGATTAGAGCTTATTCAAGCTTAAAAGCATTTTTAGTTTAGAATTTGAGTTTAAAAGCCTTTTAGGTAATTCTGTCATTTAAGCTTAGTTTAGCTCATTTTATTTGATTATTTTTGTTCCATAGTGCTTATTAGGTATAGCTTATTGTCTGTTGCTAACTTATTTTTCTTTTCCATATACTTTTTAAGTCTAAAAAGCCCATAGTTTAGCCTTTTTAGTAACTTGGTATTAAAAAGCCAATTCTGTCAACTTAATATAGCTTATTTCCAGCTTATTAGTTAGTTTTATAAAAAGTGTTTTTACAGAAAGTGCTTATTTCCAGCTTACGTTTAAGTGTGTAAAAAAAATTTTGCAAATAAAAAAATCATTGGGAAAGTGGGAAGCCCAAGGTGAGCCAAAGCTCGAACCCTGGACCTCAACCACCCTCAACCAACGATTTTAACACACACACCACACACCAACCGCCCTGGGGTCTTTTTCGAGTATAGACTTGCAAAATTAAATACTTAACCACGTTTTGGCCCATTTAAGCAATAAGCCTTTTCAGCTTATTAACAGCTTATTTAGATAAGCTGTTTGTCCCGTTTTATTTTTCTTAGATTTAGCTTACTCTTAAGTACTTTTTGTGATTTTTTTAGATTTTTTATAATTCGTTTAGTATTTTTAATATTTAATTTATATAAAACCCGTTTTTAATTCATCATAAATAAAATAAAAGTCAAAAAAATATAATTCTTTTTTTTAAATTTTCTTTTATCATTTAGGATTTATAAAAATTAAATTTTTATTTGTAGGGTTAAAATTTTAGAATTTGGTTTTTTAAAGAACGGGATTTGAATCCTGTTATCATTTTTAGTGTTTTAGCTTTATTTGCTTTCGTTTTTAGCTTTCCTTTACTTGTTTGTGCATTTTATTTGTATAAATAGAATCCAAATCATATATTGACCATTCAAACGCGCGATCACGAAAGTAATCTCGATTCTCTATTCACGCGTCATCGGGAAACGACCCGGGAAGGTTTTTTAGGGATTTTGCTTTGGGTAAAAGTAAATTTCCTTCTAAAAGCCTTACAGAATACTTACTCTCTTATCTCACTATTATTGATCTTATCCTTATTATATATTGATATATTTATATTATATATTTATATTATATATTTATTATATATTATATTTATATATATTAAGTGACGATCAAACATCGAAGTTGCAGCGCATTAAATATGTAGGACTAGACCGAGTTGAATAATATGTCGCATACTCAAGCACATAAACAACTATATTGATAAACATAAATAAGCATTCAACGATAAATCAAGAAATTAAGATAAACAAAACCAAACATTTAATCTTACATTAACTAATGGCTAATAGATGATACTTAGCCTATTAGCTTCAAACGTTCATAATCAATACATAAAGCATTTATTTAGCCAACGTAAACTAGCCCAAGGTTAACAGAATGATACCAAAATACTGATTGGATACAGGTGTATATGGTATTACATGTTGTCTCTATGGAATTGATAACGTTGTTCGACCTCTTATAACTCCTTTTCTCTAAAATGAACTTTTTTGGTTTTAGGTTTTCGAGAACTATGATTAAGCACTCTTAAAACTCGTTTTTGAGGTTTTCTATTTTTTAGGGTCTGAAGTCGGTTCTATAAAGGCGTATCGAAGATGTTTGATACGGTGTATTGGGGGTTTCTTTGAGTATGGACCACGTTTAATATCTTCCAGTATCTTCTAATTCTATAACTTATTCTACGGTGTATGAGCTTCCTTTGGATCCGGCGTATGGATCTGGTCTTCGTGGTCTTCAGTGAAGGTGTGAGCACAGATATGCTTATCTTCCTTGATGGATACGCGTTATTGGATTGTCAAAATCAGTAATCTTCATATTTCTTCTTTTAAGCTCCAGAATGCGTGCCTTTTCATTAACTTTCACCAAGTACTCCATAATTACTACAATTCTCAAATATAAACGATTAAGTAACAATTTCTTTGCAATAATTATACAAAATGGGTTAATTATACGGGATAAATGATGCTATAAAATAGACGTTATTTGATGTCATTAAATATCCCCCACTTGAATCCTACTTGTCCTCAAGTAGCCTTTAGAAGTTTATAAAAGTGTATCCCTAAGGATTTTTCCGTTTAAGCATTTATTTGATCTATTACAAGTACACAACCAAACACCTCACAAAATAAGAAGATGAAAACATTCAAATCACTCAACTAATCTATGTGGTAACATGTAACTAATTCGCTTAATTGCTTAGTCATGACAAGTATTCTATCATAAGCTTGGCAAGGATACACATCTCTACCACTAGAGCTATGGAGTAACAAGTTTATAAAGGTAAATATAGGTTTTTATATAAAGGCTTAGGGTTGATCATTATAAAAATGATATAGGGTATGGATCTTCTAACTTTCACCAATAGTAATAAACCAACGAGACAGTTGAGACATGCATACTTGGCCGTAATGACGGAATAGACATGCACGCTCGTACACATCCTCGTTTGCGTAAAACCCATGGTTAATGATTAGGAACGGGAAACAATTTTTTGTTAAATAAAATTACGAAGCATAATAGATAAGTATATGAATAAAAGTTGATAGTAACTATCTTTTCCTGACGTTAACATTGTTTAATACAAAACGCATTTAACACTTCTTGATCATAGATGAAAAACAACAACCTAAGTTTGCGTTCCCATAACGGTCAACTTCCCTTACATCCCATACTTTACATACTTTACAAGATAAGTGGCGATATCTACCATTTCATACAAAACTTTACATCGTTGATTTTTTGACGTATCAACGAATAATCGATCCTTCATATGATTCCTTCGGTAATAGCTTTTGCGAAACGATCATCTTTAAAATTTCCATCTCTCTTTTTTGTTGCGATTTTCTAATTTTTTTTGATTTTTTTTAAACACACTAACTACAAAACTCGGTGTAATTCTGCCATTTTCACGATCATAGTAACTCTAGATGATTCCTTTGGTAATTCTTCGTTCTTCGGACATATCATTAATTGTGATGGTAGTAAAAATACAAGAGTTTTGACTACTTTATACATTTTCATTTGCAATGTGCAAATTTCTTTCCAACCTTACCAAAGATATAAACTGACACAAGACTCGGGAAATACACACTTTATATTTTAAGCAACTAGCAACTATAAATAAACTTAATCTAACAGGGTAGGCTAAGGTGTAAAGGTGTAACGAAACAAATATTGGTGTAATTCCTAAAGGATTGGCTCTACGGGTTTTTCTAGAGGTATCTTACTCTTATAAGGAGGGTATTTCTAAAGGGGTTAACTAAACAGTGTAGTTAGTTAAGATAAACAACATGTTTGGCTTTTTTTTGGGTCTATCCTAAAATGTTCCAATTTTAACTAAGTTACTCCATTTAATCCATTTTACTCATCAATTGTGATCCCAAAGTAGATATACCAAGCAACGTTCTAAAGTTACTTACATCCAGGCACTCTCATATTTTGTGGAATTTGGGTAAATTTTGAAACAGATAGGTTAAATCCTCACAATATCTAACAAGGGTTATTGTGTGCGGGTTATGGTAACAGGTAATTCACAAAAGTATGCTTGAAAAATTTTTTATAAAATTTTAGACAATATTTTAGTTATTTTAGTCGTGATTATAGGACAAGTAAATTCTAATTCCATCCCCCACTTGAATGATAAACGACCTCGTTGTATAGGTAAAATGTTAACAAATACGAGAATTAAAAATGATATAGAATGTGGAAACTCCTATGATATGTGCTCTGTTGTATTCTCCAAAGTTGATTTATTGAGCAAGAATACCATATTCGTACATAATTCCACAATATGTTGGATTTTTTTTATCCTTGCGGTCCTGTGAAAATATATAGGAAAACAATGCATTTCCTTATCTGGTATCTAATAGTTAATTTAAACAAAACTAAATATGGGTCAGTGTCGGTGAATACGTGTATCATGTGCTGAATACCCCGTATTGCCAGACTGACAATACATATTTTAAAGTGCATAGAAAGTAAGGACTGATAAACGTCCAGGACATCAATACCACCAATGGTATGGAGCAGATACGCCATCAATGATGTCTGGGGAAGTCAGACTCGGATAAAGATAAATTACATTTCGGGTTGTTCTACCAGCAAAGCACTTTTGTTTACAGAAGTCTTTAGTTAGACTTGTGTTTCAGTTCTTCTTCACTCTGGTGCTGTTGTCACCGTCCATCCGTTGTCCTTCATGGCGCGAAAGATTTCTTGTTATGCTTGGCATGCTTCTTCGTTTCGGCTCATTGAATCGTTGCATTCTTCTTCTCTAATGGCAACATACTTTTCGTCATCCCAAAATGAATACTTGATCATTACATATCTTTTAATTAGGCATACCGCTTGTTCTTGAATGGCATGATCAAATAGTTCTTCATCATTCACGTCATGTCTCATCCCTTGCTTTCTTGGTCCTCTTGATCATGGTGAATCTTCACAATCATAACTACCTCCTTTAAACCTTTGTATCACTGACTCAACATCTCACATCAATAGTTCCTTCTATGATACCTTTATTCCTTAAAGCTTCGTCCTTTAGCTCGCCCTCCTCCAAGGCTTTGTACCATTCATAATCCTGGTAATGGAGTGAGTTTCCAATAATGTATGCTCCAGGCATGTTCCCTCCGTTATAGTATCCGTCATTTATCTAACTACAGGTTGTCCATTCAGAACATTCATTTGTATAATTAAAAGGCTAGCAACAATGTTCCACTGATTTTGGTCTTCCCATACTCCATTATCTAACCATGGTTTTTCGCGTACCTATGGTATGTTTTATTCCATTCATAGATCCAGTCATCTTTGTAATCCTCATAAGTCTTAAATCCTTCAATGTCTTAGTAAGGAGATCTGGATTTATCTTGAGTAGGTAATTGATCTCTTTGAATTCTTCGCACAACGATGTTTCATAATCAAACAAGTTTATTTCAATCCTAAAGATTTTGGCAGTTTCATCCTCATCACTCTAATATTCTTCCTCAAGATTAGGAAATTTTTCATCCGTTGGCTCAATTTTGTCACTTCCTACTTTCCAGTAATCTCATAAAGCTCCTTTAGTGAATATATCCATTGTCTTATAGTTTACGAACTTTGAGGCCAATCAGCTTTCAAACTTAGGATTAGTGAGATCCCACTTAATCATCGGGGTGTTAATTTTTTCAGTGCGATAATGCGGGTAGTATTTTCCAAATAATTTAGCAGTTAAATCAACCCAACTATCAATCGATCCTTTAATCTCATCAAACCATCTCCGTGCACTTCCAACCAATGAGATTGGAAAAACAACAACTCTAAGTTTATCCTGATTTACATATGGTAAATCGATTGGGTCAACAATTCTGAGGAAGTATTCGATATGCTTGACCGCGTCTTCTCCATTAGTTTCATCAAAGGCATTCTTGTGCAAATCATTAATGAATTTTCCATTCAGCTCATAATCATTCTTTCCATTAATCGTAATGCTTGTAATCCTTGAATAGTAATTTGCTTAGTCATTAGTCGTGAATTCTCTCGTGGTTGATTTTGTTTCCATGTTCGTCATCTCTTATTCAATTAACTAGCTCTGATAAGTATGATCTGTACAAAGTATAAATTGTCAGCTAGGATTTTTCTGAAGAAAGATAGAACATTAAGTGTGGAAATCAAACACGAATTTAAAGCTACTGGTAATGTATCAGATGATCAATACGTCGTATTCAATAGAAGTGAATATGCCGTATTAATCTGTTGAACGAATACGCTGTATTGGGCAGAAAGTTGGATGCGCCATATACAATGAAAGTAGATACGCCGTATCGATTTATCGACTAGAACATTGTATTTATGAAAACAATTTAAATATGCACAAACAACTAAACTAATTAATATACAAGCAATTAATACAAAATATACATAATGCATGCCTTTTTGTTAACTTTCACCAAGTACTCCATAATTACTGCAATTATCAAATATAAATGATTAAGTACCAATTCTTTGCAATGGATTTGCATGAGCATTTGTGATTTTGTCGCCTTCGCTAGAAGATTGATGATGATGAAGATTACAATAATCATTTCAACATGACATAACACCAAACCTGAACCTAGTCTAGCTTTTTCAAACATCAATCTCAAGGTCAGCTTTAAAACAAATGTGTTTTTTAAAAGTAATATTATTTTATCAAAATAATTTCCTTTCCTAAGAAGTTGTTTAATTAAAATATATTAAAAGTGGATGTCCAAAACTTTGAATGACCTCATCATTTTTCTCTCACCTACTTTTGTAGTTGAATAGACGGTTATTCACTGTTCTAGGTGTTAGATGCATGCTTTGTTGACTTTCATTAAATACAAAGTTTAGCATATATGTTGAAAACAAACCCTAAACATTCCCATAACTTCATAACCTCAAATGATAATTACAATTTCTCAAAGAAAAAATTGTAATTTCATCAATCATATAAATCACAACAAACCAATCAACAACTCATTCTCACAAATTCATCAAGAACAAACAAAACACACACCTTAAACCAGATCAAATCTTTAAAACCCTAACCATCCAAAATGGCATAATCATCCACACAAAACCCCTCATCACCTTAAATCACTCCCAAAGAAGAACATGTCACTCTTGACAAACCCGAAAGCCCAAATCCTTTCTTGCCTGCTAGTCAGGTTGAGTTCCCCTTTGATGAAAAAGATTTTCACCACCAACAATGAAGTTGCACTACTATATCCCTCACACTCAAATTTAAAATACTTTGAGATTGTGTCAGACTTCATTTCTAAATGTTGTCTAAATGAAGCATTTACAAGGGCCCAAACTCAATACAAAGAGTACCTGTGTGAATTTTGGTACACTGCAAAGACCTTAGATGACTCTAAGATTTGGGTATTCACTCCTATAGGTGAAATTAGAGGAGACATAGGTATCAACATCTTTAGAAATGCTCTTAGGTCTCATTACCTACCTCACTCAAGTATGTATATTTCCTCACCCTCCATAACAATAGGTTATAGTGGAGAGATTGGGGCAAAAGGAACTCTCAAAAAGAGTTTTCTTCCTCCTAGGTGGAGGCTACTGATGGGTCAAATCATTCAGTGTTTAGGTGGGAAAACAGGTGGCCTCGATCAAATATCCAACAAGGATGCCACCATCATGTATTGTCTGGCCAACGGGGTTATGCTAAGCTAATATGGGAGGATATAATTCACAAGCCGAACAAGAAATCTCGATAAAAGGTTGTTCCCTATTCTAGGCTTATATCCCTTTTACTGGAATACATGATGCCTGAATATGACAATGAAGAGCTTACCATAAACCCTACTTAGGTCTTTAGTGTTCATACCTAGGCAACTGAAGCCAAACCAAACTGAAGGACCTCCCTTCACTGACCACATGAAGGCCATCTGCAATTTAGATGTACTTGTGCACTCCAAAGATCCAAAACCTTCCTCACAAAATAAGGAGGTTCCCCAAGGCAAAAAGCCTAGAGCTAGAAGTGGACTCAAAAGAAAACAATCTTCAAAACACACATCTGAGTCCAATACTGAGGCATCCAACTCCAAAACTGGCCAATCAGATAAAGAAACTCGGTCTAGTTCGGCCAAGGACAAAAGCCTAAGCCATCCTTCACCTCCCACACCTTTGGTTGGTAAAATACATAAACAGGCACAGCAAGCAGTTGGTGGGCCACCAGTGAAGAATGAGCCCACCCTCAACTCAGTAGTGGTATTTCTACATTTCTTATTATTGAACCTGTTTATTCAGCTTCTTTCATTTTCACTCTGAGTCTGCATCAGGATGTAATACTTTAGCAGATTCCACAATTGAAGCTGATCCTGGAACATCTGCTCCTAATGATTTTATACCTTCACAACAGGGTATGGATGAAAAAACCAAAAACTATTTAATTAATCACATATTTGTAGGGACTAATCCAAGTGTTCTTGTAGATCAAACCAAATATGCTGGAGATGGGTTAAAAATTGCCCACACTAATTCAGGTACAAATAAAGAGTCCAGAGCTGATGAAATTTCAAAGAAAATAAAGATGTAGGACTTATCAGATCTCTTAAAAGACATAAGATCTGCCTTTTTCACTCCTGACTCCCTACAAGATGAGCCTATCATTGTTTCAAATGAGAGTGAAGAGGAGGAAACTGGAAAAGATGAAGACACTCATGCTACCTCTTATGATATACCTGAAGACACTTCAGTCCCTCATCATCCATCTCATAACTCAAATTTAAGAGTCAACGACTTAGGTTCACTTACTTCAGTCTTAGAAGGAGAAGCTGGAACAACAAAAGGAAAAAGCTGAAGAATAAGTTACTTCCCTAAAAGCTATGCCCTCATACCTAGATATCAACCAGCTTACTGAACTTCTGGTATCCTTTTTGAAACCTGAATTATCTAAACTCTTAGTCTCACATGTCTTTGCTAGCTGCTTACCAACTAAATTAAAAGAGCTCCCCTCAAAATTTACTGAACTATCTGGAGACATTAAAGAGCTAAAGAAGCATCTTAGAAACATGGAAATCGAGCTACCTGGGGACTTACAAGAGATCCTAACAAAACTGGAGACCTTCACTTCTACTATCTCCAGCCTTACCCCTTAGGTTGCTGAACTGAAGAATATTCAATAGGAACTTCCATAAGAGCTTCTTGATTTACCAAGTCAAAATTCTTCAGTTCAGAAAAAGCTAAAGACTTTGGATTCTCTTCCAAGTCTATTGAACAAGGTTACTAAAACCTTGAACAGGTTTGCTACACTGGTGGAAAATGCATCAGGGGCTACAACCAAGGATGTTCCTTTAGCAGGCCAAGCAACTACTTCACCTGCTGAAGGGGAGAAGAACATTAATCCAACCATAAAGGATGTTGAACCAAACCTACACGATGAACTGGTTGATCTCTTGGGTATAGATGTTGTGACACAGTACTACAACAAGAAGTTACTTTATGATAAATACTATGACAAGATGATGAAAAGAATAAAAAGCTCCAAGATCACAAACTGTGATGTTCACACATAAAAGGGACCTATCTCACTAAAAGTATATAGGGAAGATGGGATAATTGAAGTCATTTCAAATTTTAAAGTCAGTGACCTACATCTGGCTGAATGGAGAGAAGTAGTACAAGCTTGTCCTAATAGAAAAGAAAAAGGATAGAAAACCATATATGGGTTAATAAAGACAAGAATGGAATATCTTGATCAAACTAAAAAAGAATTAAAGATTGACTTCAACAAAACCCCTCAAAGAACAAGATCCTCTGAATTGTGCTAAATTTTTAGGTAACAAGAAAAGGAAAACAAATGATGACTCAACAGACCATTCCAGGTCAATGAAGAAACACAAGTCATCAGTTCAGCATTAAGAAGAGGTTCATTGAGCAACAAGAACACCAGATGTTACAATAGTTTATATTGACTTTATCTTTTGTAATTGTATATTTAGAAAGTTTTAATAGAAGTGATTATCATTTCATGTTGTTTAATTTAGATCATTTGTGTAAGAAGTTGTTTTGCTCACTTACAACTAATTTTAACATAGGCTATTTGTATATTCAAATAGGGGGAGATTGTTGGGTTCAATTCCTAAGCCCTTCAGTATTTCAGTAGATCTAAACATAAAATCCCCTAAGTATTACTCAAGCTAAAGTCTTTCAGTTTGAGTCACGAAAGGTTCTTTAGCGTCAGATCTTCAGGTCCTTAGAAGATTGGGAAGTATCTTCACTTCAGTTTATGCAGCGGTACTAAATCTGAAGAAGGACTTTGGAAAGAGCTTTAGTTCAGCTTGGTTGACAATTCTAAGCTGAGCGTAGTCTATCTCCTTAACAGAATTTGAAACATGTTATTTCACTTCTAGAAGGTTTATAAGGTGGGAAAAAGATTGCTTTATGTCAAAAGAAATAAAGCAATGTCCTTAAGAAAAGGTGCTTCTAAAGTTGGTATAAAGTTACATAAAAACTTCTTTAAAGGATTTGTACCTTGGTACTTTAGAGCCACGTCTGCATTAAAATCGGTATCTCAACACCCATTGGATGCATGACAAGCATACTAGGTTAACTGTTAAACCCTATTCCTTTTGCTATAAAAGTAAAAGGGATTCCCAGAGTAAATGTTTTATCTTTTACAATTAATGCTGAAACACATTGAAGAGTTCATTTATCTCTCAAACAAACTGAATAGAAACTACTAAAGCTGAAGCTTCAGTTCCAGTCGAATAGTTTGTTTTCTTATTTCATAACTTTGGTTAGAGAATAAGCTTCTAGGTTGTTTGAACAATAAAAGTATCGGTCACTTCCAAGTTGTAATGTCTTTAGCCGTTAGTATGTTATATGTTTGTTTAGTGGGCTAGTCTGGCCCAAGGCCCATGGAAAGCCCGTTAAGGCCCATGGCCAGCCAAGTATGTAGTTTATATACCCTCTCCATGTCTTGAAGAGGGTGGTTGGTTGTTTTACTTCTTATTTTTCACACATATATTCAATATTTATTTCTCTCTCTAGAAACCTTCCAAAACACCACTTTCTATCTTAGTTATTGCATAATACATTAAAGATTATATTTTCTACATTTGGTTATCAAGGCCATGAAGTGGGATGTGTTTAGATTTTGTTTGTTTGTCTTTTGATTTGTGTTCAAAACCTTTACAAAGAGCAAAATCTTGATTTAAAATTTTTCGGCTTAAAAACCTTAAAGTTGTCATTTTTCTTGTTCCTATAGGGTTAGTAACACAAGTTGTACAAGATTTTTGGAAAAAACCAATCAAAAATGTGTCTTTTTGAGTTTTGAAAATTTGGGTTTCGTCTCAGTTACAACCGAACTAGTCTTGTCTGTGGTACGAACTGAAGAGTCGAACAAGTTAACCGAACTAGTTAACCAAACTAGCGAAACCGAACAAGTTGGTTTTAGTTGGAACCGAACGAGTTGATCTCAGTTGGAACCGAACGAGTTTTCTTAAGTTGGAGTCGAACTAGTCATTCAGTTGGAACTGAACTAGTCAATTTTAGTTGGAGCCGAACTAGTCATTCAGTTGGAGCCGAACTAGTCATTCCTTTGAGAACCGAACTAGTCAATTTTTTGCTAGAACCGAACTAGTTGGAACCGAACCAGTTGGAACCGAACCAGTTGGAACCGAACTAGTAACTTTCTAATTAAAACCTATCAACTCAAATTTTCTAAATGTACGATTCTCTTTGACTTGTAAAATCAGTGAAATATTAACTTGTGTTTCTTGGTTTTGTCGAGAATTGTATAATCCCATTTAGTTTCAAGAAATATTTCCCAACGATCTCATACAACCACACAATTCCATACACAATTTGCTTTCTTCAGATTAATAAATTAGTAATCTTTTTGATACCACGTTATCAATGACGACTCTTGCTGATAAATCACTTCTCTTGGGTGGTGACAATAAACCACCGATGCTTGAAAAACATTTGTATGATTCATGGAAAAGCATAATGGAACTTTATATGATGATAGCCTCATGTAGGAATGTCCTTGCTTTCGTTGAGAAAGGTCCACTCGCCTGGCCATCAATCATAGTGGATGGTGTAACAAGACTTAAGGAATATACTGAGCTCACCCCTGCAGAAGGCCATTTCAAGCTGATTGTGACATCAAAGCAATTAATATCATTCTCCAAGGCCTTTACAACAGAAATATTTAATGCTCTTGTGGTCAAACATCTTGTAAGCAAGGATCTTTGGTGAGAAGATTTAAATATCATGCAAGGAACGTCGTTAAACGAAGCATGAAAGAGAGTATTAAGTTGTACGAAGAATTTGATAAGTCCACTTACAAGAAAGGAGAGTCAGTACACGATAGTACTACATGAGATTCACACTAAATACTAAATGATATGAAATCTATAAGATGCAATGGAGCATTTCAAGTTAATAACAAGTTTCTGTACACTCCTTCTGAAGAATTGAGTAAATTCGTTAATGTTGTTAAGTTGGTCAAAGAATTGCTTACTACCATGTTTTGATCAGCTTCATGCTCTCTTGGAACAACTTAATACGACATGCAAATGAAGTTCGATTTGATGCTTATGAAATAACTCTGTATCCTTTGGCTTTAGTTTGCATCTCACCAAATATCACAGTCACCTTATCAACTCATAACACACTTACCAAAACACTCAACTTCAACCACCGCTTCAACATATCTTATACAGGTATGGATTCACCTTAAAAATTTTCAGTCTCACTTTACTCAACTCATCAATCATCAACACCTCTTTCAGTAACTTATCCATCCAATGATTTTCAATCATCAATTCACTAAAATGTTTATTCTTCATCATCATCCATCCCTCAATTGGAATATCCTCCCTAAATTAACCAACAATTTGAATGTTCCCAACAAGACTCGGGTCTAATTGTTCCAGTGTTATTCCAGAAAAGGTAATGATCCCATGATGCCCCTTCACTTCACATGATGTCGTTTTTCGACTGCAGTTGTCATCCTTCCATTATCCCACTACCAAGAATCAGACTGAGAAAAAATCTTCTAACCCTAGGCAAACATGCACCATCAATTAATGGAAGAGTTTCAATACATATCAATTCTGGGGAGATAAAATTATTTTTGCTGCGGTGGTACTTCAAGGACTTAACAACTTCAGGAGCATGTGGAAGCAATTCTGGTAAAATAGGAGGACGGTTATTTGCTATAACTGCAAAGGGGCAAGGCCACAATGAACCAGACAGTGAACCTAACCAAAGAGAAAAAGGGATGATTCGTGGTTAGGAGAATGTGGTTGCTGGTACAAGCTCAAGCACATGGTCAAATTCTAAATAAGGAGGAACTAGCTTTTTTGGCAGATCCAGATATTCCTGAAGGTCAAAGCACACAGACTGTCATTACTCATAATGCTGCTTATCAAGCTGATTGATTGGGTTGATAATGGATCTGATTTGTGACGAACTCAACTCTACCAAAGTTGCTCGCATGGCGAATTTATCTCATTATGTTTAGATGACTCTTGCATGAGGTACACAAATTCATGATATTTGAATATTAATGTGGAACATCATGCCTGTGCAAGTGTACCGTCTTCTCAAACGTCGAATGTTGTGAATCATTCAGAGACTGAAATAACCAGTGATAGCAATATATCATTCCTTATTCTCAGTTGTGATTGGAATCACAACAAAGTAACTGTTCCGATTCTAACTCCTACTGGCACAACAAGATTGATTTGATATTATCTGTGATGAACAGCTTAAAAACCCAGTAGGCTAATTGTACCAAGGTCCAATCTAGAAAATAAGAGTGTCAATGATACCTTACACTGTGAGCTGAAAGATATAAGGAAACTAGGTTAAAGTTTTGAAAGAGGACAAAATGGTGACTTAGGAGTAAGGATAAAATGTCAAGAAAAACATGTGCACAGTGTGTAGAGATTGATTCTTCTTTAAAAAAAACTCTTTCAGAACATTTAAAAGAAAAGGAATCTTTACTACTATCGGTTACTCTTCTAAAAATATGATTTTAAAAAAGAAGAATCTAGGAAACATTGATAGAGAAATAGCATTAGAAACAAGCCGATTCAAACAAACTAGATAAATATTGTTTTTAAAGAGTTCAATATGCCCAAACTGTTCCAAATGTTGACGAAACCTCAGTTTTTCTAGATAGTACCATAACAAGCTCTAGGTTTTCAAATCCCTTCTCATCTGAAGAAATTCTCCAGCTACGTCAATAACCTAAAGCTATATGTTGGTGATATTATTGTTCAAACTAATCCTATTGTGATTCCTGATTCAGAAGAAACCTTAGCACTTGCTGAAGAGAGTCGTTCCAAAATGCTTTCAAAACATAAGGATAATATGATGTTAGAAAAGGAAAAGCAAGTTGATACCACACCAATAGATTATGTTGCTCTTAACAAAGATTTTTCAACACGATTTGTTCCACAAACTGAATTATCTGCTGAACAAGCCTTTTGGTCTAAGAATTCTGTGAATTCTTCAGAACCCACACTTTCTATTAGACCCACCAATGTTGAGGTTCCAAAAGAACTTCCTAAAGTCAGCATGGTTAACACGAGTTTGAAAAAACTTAAATACCATCTTGCTAACTTTGATGTGGTAGTCAAAGAAAGGACCACACCCACAGCTATCACTGAGGGTTCGTGGGGTTTCGAACATACAAAAGCTTGTTTTAGGGATGAAATAATTCCATTTGTAAAAGCTCTGAAGGACTTATTTAGTACATTCAACCAACATTTGGTTGATGAACTTTCTGAAGTCCAAAATGTCTTCTATCAAATGGAACAGGCTGTGGAACAACATCGTATTGAGTCAAAAACATTTGAAGTTAAGATGAATCAAGTTTTGAACGAAAATGAACGACTCTTGGAACAAGTGATGAACAAAGATATTGTGAACTTACTTGTTAATCCTTCTGTGAAGAATGATTCTGTAAATGTGCATGACTGTCAAAAGTGTCTCAAACTTGAGACTGAGCTTCAAACGGATTTTGTTAAA
Organism: Tanacetum coccineum; assembly: GCA_026074375.1. NCBI lineage: Eukaryota > Viridiplantae > Streptophyta > Magnoliopsida > Asterales > Asteraceae > Tanacetum > Tanacetum coccineum. The sequence goes on along the minus strand of BQNB010000705.1, from coordinate 85,340 downwards.
TGAGAAACTTACGATAAACTGTTCAAAAGCTTTACCATTCTTGAAAAACATTGCATCTCGTTAGAAGTTAACACTCAACTTAAACAGGAAATTTTTCAAAGGGAAAATTCTGTTTCAAATCAAAGTGTTCCAAGTTTTGATCAATTGTTTGAATTAAATGAATTGAAAGATCAGTCTCAAGAGAAAGACACGGTAATTAAGAAGTTAAAAGAGAGAATTAAATCTCTAAGTGGAAAAATGGATAAGGATAAGATCAAACAGGACTTCGAAGAGATTGAAACCATTAATATTGAATTGGATCATAGGGTGACAAAGCTTATTGCTGAGAACGAGCATTTGAAACAGACCTACAAGCAACTTTATGACTCGATTAAACCAGCACGTATTCAATCAAAAGAACAATGTGCTAAGTTATTTAGTCAAGTCAACTTAAAGTCTGTAGAAATTTCTGATTTAAATGAAAGTCTTCAAGAAAAAGCTCTGGCAATTACAGCTCTCAAGGATGAATTAAGAAAACTTAAAGGAAAATCCCTAGTTGATAATATTGTTTCAAACCACCCTAGTGATCCAGAGTTGCATCAAGTTAATGTGGAACCAATAACCCCCAAATTGTTGAATAAAAGGACAACTCACTCTGCCTATATTAAGCATTCTCAAGAAGAAGTCGCAGTTCTTAGGGATCTAGTCGATCATATTAAAGCGAATTATCCCTTAGATCCACTCTTAGAATCTGCCTATAAGTATACTAAACTAATTCAGGAGATGCTTGCTAAAATCAGTAACACCTGTCCTAGTATCAACAGTTCTGGAGAACAATTAATGGCTGTGACCCCAATGAACAAAGTCAAAAGAGTTAGATTCACTAAGCCCGTCACATCCTCAAGAAACACAAAAACAGCCTATACCTCAAACCTAGCTTCTAACAAACCTATGTTGTCTTCTACAGGAGTAAAACAGTCTACTAGTGCTAGCGGATCACAGTCTTCAGGCAATACAAAGAAAGATAAGATTCAGCAAACACAAAGTAGAATTCTGAAGAATAAAATAGAAGTCCACCCTAGAAAAGTTAAATCTAGTTTGAAAAATAAAGATCATGTTGTTGAACCAAAAGGAACTGCTCCTGTGCAGCTTAATGCGAATTCTGACCTTAAATGTGTTAAGTGTAATGGTTGCATGCTTTTGGATAATCATGATTTGTGTGTTCTTGATTTTTATCAATAATGTGAATGCTCATGCTAAATCTAGATTTGTTAAGAAAAATTCAAAGAGAAAAGTTTGGAAACCAACAGGAAATGTGTTTACCAATATTGGATATATCTGGAGACCTACTGGTCGGACCTTTACTATAGTAGGAAATGCGTGCCAATGTTTGCCCTTTACCTAGGATTACCAAACTACTGAAGTTGCCCCTAAGGAAATCATCTGCTCTAGATAATAAAACCTAAACCTTCGTCACATTGGTTTTACTCAAGGAACCTAGGAAGTCCTAAAACTAGGTTCCCAGTTACAATTATAAGTTTTTAAATCTGTAAATAACTAACAATTCGGAACCCAGTCAATCCTGGGGATCCATAGTTTCCAATGTTCCATCTTCCTCTCTTGATGAATGCAGGTCGTCCAAATTGTCCTCTGGTATTTAGACTCCGGCTGCTCCAAGCATATGACCGGAGATCGCTCTCAGCTCACCAATTTCGTCAATAAGTTCTTGGGTATAGTCAAATTCGGTAATGATCATGTAGCAAAGATTATGGGTATGGAGACTATCAGATAGGGAATGTTACAATTTCAAGGGTTTATTACGTTGAAGGACTTGGGCATAATCTATTCTCTGTGGGATAATTTTGTGATTCAAACCTCGAAGTTGCGTTTTGTCAACACACCTGCTACATTCACAATCTAGAAGGTGTTGATTTATTAACTAGATATCGAGGGGACAATCTTTATACACTCTCTCTTGGGGATATGATGGCATCCTCTCCTATCTGTCTCTTGTCAAAGGCCTCTAAAACCAAGTCTTGGTTATGGCATCGTCGTCTCTCTCATTTGAACTTCGGAGCTATTAATCATCTTGCCAGACATGGTCTTGTTCGAGGTCTCCCTAAGCTCAAGTTTGAAAAGGACCATTTGTGTTCTGCATGTGCATTAGGCAAGAGCACGAAGAAACCCCACAAACCCAAATCTGAGGACACCAATCAAGAAAAACTCTATCTGTTGCACATGGATCTGTGTGGACCAATGCGTGTCGTGAGTGTCAATGGAAAGAAGTACATCCTTGTTATTGTCGACGATTACTCTCGATTTACATGGGTAAAATGCTTGCGATCAAAAGATGAAGCTCCAGCTTTTATTATCAATTTTTTGAAGATGATCCAAGTACGACTTAAGGAAACCGTCTGACGCATCAGAACAGATAATGGAACTGAGTTTGTTAATCAGACATTGCGTGAATATTATGAGAAGGTTGGCATCTCTCATGAAACATCTGTTGCCCGCTCTCCACAGCAAAACGGTGTTGTTGAAAGACGAAATCGTACGCTAATTGAAGCAGCCCGTACTATGTTAATTTATGCAAAAGCTCCTTTATTTCTATGGGCCGAAGCGGTTGCTACAGCCTGTTATACCCAAAATCGTTCCACAATACGCCGTCGACATGGTAAAACACCATACGAGCTTTTGCATAACAAACCTCCTGACCTATCATATCTTCATGTGTTTGGTGCACTCTGCTACCCAACAAATGATAGCGAGAACTTGGGCAAGTTACAACCGAAGGCCGATATAGGTATTTTCATTGGCTATGCACCCACGAAGAAAGCATTCCGGATTTACAACAGACGTACCAGACGAATAATTGAAACCATTCACGTTGACTTTGATGAGCTAACTGAATGGCTTCTGAACACAGCAGTTCAGGACCCGCACTTCATGAAATGACTCCTGCAATAATCAGTTTAGGACTCGTACCAAACCCTCATCCTTCAACACCGTTTGTACCACCTTCGCGAACTGACTGGGATATGCTGTTTCAACCGATGTTCGATGAATTTCTCAATCCTTCACCTAGTGTTGATCATCCAGCTCTTGAAGTTGTTGCTCTAATTAATGAAGTAATTGCTCCAGTTCTTGCTGTCTCAACCAGTTCACCTTCATCAACTACAGCTGACAAAGATGCACCATCTCCAAGTAATTCTCAAAGAACACCCAAAACCGAACCTCCCATCATTTCGAACGATGTTGAAGAAGATAATCATGATATTGAAGTTGCACATATGGGTAATGATCCGTACTTTGGTGTTCCAATTCCAGAAATCCCCTCTGATCAATCTTCATCATCGGATTCTATTCATATAATTGTGCACCCTGATCATCAAATTTTTGAGCACAATAGCAAATGGACTAAGGATCATCCACTTGAAAACATAATCGGTGAACTCGCTAGACCAGTTTCCACCCGGCTACAATTACATGAGTAAGCTCTTTTCTGTTACTACGATGCTTTCCTCACTGCTGTTGAACCTAAGACGTATAAAGATGCTTTGACTCAAACCTGTTGGATTGAAGCAATGCAAGAAGAACTTAATGAGTTTGAACGACTTGAAGTACGGGAGCTCGTACCCCGGCCGGACAAAGTTATGGTGATTACATTGAAGTGGATATACAAAGTGAAACTAGATGAACTGGGAGAAATTTTGAAGAACAAAGCTCGATTAGTAGCCCGTGGTTACCGTCAAGAGGAGGGAATCGATTTTGAAGAGTCTTTTGCTCTGGTTGCGAGATTAGAGGCTATAAGGATTTTTCTCGCGTTTGCTGCTCATATGAACATGGTTGTATACTAAATGGATGTGAAGACTGCGTTCCTGAATGGTAATCTGCGAGAAGAGGTTTATGTTAGCCAGCCGGATGGGTTCGTGGATAAAGAAACAAGCTCCACGCGTGTGGTATGATATGTTGTCTTCGTTCTTGATATCTCAAGACATCTCCAAAGGCTCAGTGGATCCTACATTGTTCATCCGCAGAGACGGCAAGGAATTACTTCTTTTACAAATTTATGTCGATGATATTATCTTTGCTGCATCTACACCTGAACTTTGTGATTTATTTTCTAAAATCATGTGTTCAAAATTTAAGATGTCAATGATGGGCAAAATCTCATTTTTCTTAGGATTATAGATTTCTCAAAGTCCCAGAGGCATCTTCATTAACCAGTCAAAATATGCTCTTGAATCATTAAAGAAATACGGCTTTGATTCTTGTGACCCAGTGGATACTCCCATGGTGGAGAAATCCAAACTGGATGAGGATAAAGAAGGGAAAGCTGTTGATCCATCACACTATCATGGTATGATTAGCACCCTCCTTTATCTTACAGCCAGTAGAACTGACCTATAATTTGCTATATGCATGTGTGCCCGGTATCAGGCTCGGCCTACCGAAAAGCACTTAAATGCGGTAAAAAGGATCTTTCGGTATCTAAAAGGAACCGTACATCGAGGACTATGGTATCCGAAGGATTCTTCGATTGCTCTAACAGCATTTGCAGATGCGGATCATGCTGGTTGTCAAGATACACGCCGTAGCACGTCTGGAAGTATGCAACTTTTGGGTGATAGACTTGTTAGCTGGTCATCTAAAAGGCAGAAAAGCGTTGCGATATCCAGTACGGAAGCTGAATATATTGCTTTGTCCGGCTATTGTGCTCAAATCCTTTGGATGAGATCACAGCTTACCGACTATGGCTTTGGATTCAATAAAATTCCAATGTACTGTGATAACAAAAGCGCTATTGCCTTATGCTGCAACAACGTTCAACATTCCAGATCCAAGCATATAGACATCAGATTTCACTTTATCAAGGAGCATGTTGAGAATGGGGTGATCGAACTTTACTTTGTCAATACGGAGTATCAACTGGCAGACATCTTCACTAAAGCTCTTGGCCGAAATAGAATTGAATTTCTGATCAACAAGCTGGGAATGCGAAGTTTTACGCCGGAGACTCTGAAACAATTGGCAGATGAAGTTGATGAATAGTAGTGGTACCTGTTCAAATATCCTGTATAATATGTATATATTTTAAAACCATAAAAACCAAAAAGATTTTTCATTTTTCAAATTTTTTATAAAAACAAAATACAAAAATATAAAATTTTAAAAACCAAAGAAAAAATTAAAAAATGAGAAAATATAAAAAGAGGTAAAAATGGCATGTCTTCTGAAAATCGATAACATTTACGGTCTTAGAAATGTCATTCAATAATGATACGAGGCTGTAAATGAAGTTCGAGCAGAAGTTCAAATGTTTTCAAAACATGCCAAATGGCTTGCTATTATTTCAGATAGCAACCCGGTCATCATCTTAAAGGCAAGTATTTCAAAAAGAAAACTTGACCTCTCAACGGGAATTTATTCTCGGGCATGGTCTACTTTATGACCATGCAAAGGCTTGTGATTACTTTGCATCACAACCCGTGCTTTCTATGTTTCCATAAGTGTACGTGTCAGTGCGCTTATGTATCAAAATAAGAGAAATCTTATTATGGTGTTTGTTGTTTCTCAAAAATAAATACTTCCTTCATCAGAAAATATGTTTTTTCAAATGACATTTGACTTCTCAAACAACGACTACAGCTCTTTAAATAGAAAACGGGTCATTGTTTGAGGGGGAGAGAATGTCAAATTTCTTCGTCATAATAAATTGAGTTTAAGGTTTTTACACAATAACAAAACATCACTTTAAGGAAAGTTAATTAATTTTAGCTTACATGTGCCTAATGTGTTATGTGTTTATGCCTTTAGGAATATTCTTGCAAACATAAGTCTATAGGTATGCTAGTTTAAACATTAGGGACTATAAGTGCTATTTGTTTATCTAATATATACCTTATAAAACTTATAATGGCAAAATAAAAGGGTGATGAAACGTATAGGACTATATGTGTTATAATCTAATCTTAAATAAGTAAACCACCCTCCTCATCCCTCGTTAATGTTCACATCATCTTCACACACACAAACACACTTTACATATTTACTCTTACTCACTCGCCAACATCTCCACTGCCATCTCGGGTAATGTTTGCTTCAAATGTATAACTACAAACTTAATCCACACGGCATATACATCTTAAACCATTTTTGAACTCGAAGAACCCTAATTTTTCAAATTAGGATTTCCTAAATCATAAGTGTTTAAATCTTCAAATTGATTGAGGGTTTTTGATGCCATTAGTGTATAGATGCATAGTTTAAAGCAATTTTTTATTTGAGACTTATATGAATGTGTGCTTGCCATGTTTTTGATCAAAAAATATAGGTTTAAGTGAAATGTTGTATAAATGTTATGGGTTTTGTGTAGGATTGAAATGATGTGCATCCTTGCTAAGTGCTAGAATCTTTTAAATGTAATCTTGAACTCATTTTGGTTAGTTTACTCGGTTTACATGATTTTATGGTTTTGTGTTGTTCGTATGATGCTAAGCCTACAACCAATGTGTTCTTAAAAGATAAAAATAGGTTTAAACAAGTCATTGTGATAAACCCATAAGCAAAAATCTTGTCTTATGAATTGGTTAAGTTTTGAAACCGAATGAGTAATTCCTTTAGGAACCGATCGAGTAATATGTTTTGAGCACCGAACGAGAAGTGTCAAATAAGAACCAATCGAGTAATATGTTTTGAGCATCGAACGAGAAATATCACATGAGAACCGATCGAGTGATTGTATATGTGGATCGAACGAATGATTATTAATGTGAACCGAACGAGTCTAAGTCTTTAGCAACCAAACGAGTCTAAAGCCTTTAGGAACCGAACGAGTCTAAAGCATTTAGGAACCAAACAGGTCTAAAGCCTTTAGGAACCGAATGAGTCTTAAGCCTTTAGGAACCGAACGATTCTAAAGCCTTTAGGAACCGAACGAGCATAAAGCCTTTAGGAATCAAACGAGTCTAAGCCTTTAGGAACCGATCGAGTCTAAGCCTTTAGGAACCGAATGAGTATAAGCCCTTAGGAACCGAACCAGTCAACCTTTTGTGAGCCGAACAAGTAACATTGTATTGTGAACCGAAAGAGTGAAAAAGCTTTAGGAACCAAACTTGTCTTGACAAAACACACTTAAAGATCAAATTTCTCCAAATAAGGTCAAATTAAAACTTCACTTAGTTCAAGTAGGCATTAAAAGCCTGACAAATCCAAGGTTAACTAAAATTCAACTTAGGTTATCTAAATTATCTACTAGTTAGACAAACCACAATTCCTAAATTGTTAAAATAGTTGCCTCAGTCACATAAGCTTTTAGTCTATCTAAGTTGTCTGATCTTCAAAGTGCTAAAAGTCATAAAGGTTCTAATGCGTAATTAATCGTGTCACATTATAAACTGCATTGACTCTTGCTTAAGCAGAATCATGGACATCACAAAGGCTGAACAGATTGCTTTGGATGACGCCTTAGTTGCTCCTGCCAACCGACTGAAGATTGGTAAATGTAATCTACGATTAAGCTCAGATCTCAAGTCAAAAGAAGCAACTCTTCAAGTGGTTTATGATGTGTTGAAGCTCACTCCCTTCTACAAGGCATTTCAAGCCTCAGCTGATGTTCCAGAGATCTATATGCAAGAGTTCTGGGCTACTGCATCCGTTCATAACCGTTCGATTCGATTCAAGATGAATAACAAGAAACATATTGTCAATCTTGAGTATTTCAGAGAAATGCTTCAAATATGCCCTAGAATCCGTAATCAGAGATTTGATGAACCACCCTTTGAGCAAGAAATTCTCACATTTCTCGTAAGTCTCGGACACAGTGGAGAGATAAGGAAGATTACAGATGTCAATGTCAACAAGCTACATCAACCCTGGAGATCATTTGCTGCGGTTATCAACAAGTGTCTCAGTGGTAAAAGCTCCTATGACAGTCTTCGTTTATCTCAAGCTCAAATCATTTGGGGCATGTACCATAAAAAGAATGTTGACTATGCCTTTCTTCTGTGGGAGGACTTTACTTATCAAGTAGAGAATAAGAATACGAAGAAGGTTAATGTGATGTACTACCCACGCTTCACCAAGCTTATTGTCAACTTCTTCATGTCAAAAGATCCATCAATACCACAGAGGAACAAGATTAATTGGCACTATGCCAGGGATGACCCCATGTTCACCACAATCAATGTTATCTCCAGGCATGAGGATACACAGCTATACGGTGCAATCTTGCCTAAGGAATTGACAAACGAGGACATCCGAAACTCTGAGTCCTACAAAGAATACTATGCTATCGCTTCAGGAGAAGTACCTCCAAAGACAAAAGCAAGTGTTCATAAGAAGAAAGCTGATTCTGATACAACACCAAAAGAAAAGCCTCCCACAGATCCCAAAGGCAAAAGAGTCAAACAAACTGGTAAGATGACTGACTCAGGAAAGCAGAAGCAACCTGCTACAGGTTTAGAGACTCTCTCCGAGACTGCTTTGACTGAAGCTGAACAACTAAAGATAGCTATCAAGAGAAGTCGAATTCAGACACACAGCTCACAAGCAAGTGGCTCAGGTGATGGAGTTGACATCCTGTCAAAGGTTCCTGATGAGCAAGTACACGAGAAGACAGGTACAGATGAAGGAGCTGGTGACAAACCAGAGGTTCCCGATGTACCCGAACATCATTCTAATAGTGAGGAAGAGTCTTGGACCTTTAGTGATGATGATGATGCACATGCTGATGAAGATGATGCGGCTAACAAAGAGTCAGATGCACATGATGATGATGATGATGCAACAGAATCAGATGATGATGGTGACAACATTACTCATCCAAAGTTGTCCACCTTCTCAACTGATGATCAAGAAGAACAAGATGACGAAGAAGAACAAGAAGAAGATGATGAAGATAAGGAAGAGATATCTGATCAGTTGGTACGCACACCATCAGATTATCAAACATCTGATGAAAGTGAGAAACAAAAAGATGATGACAGGGTTAAAAATGGTGAAGAAGACAAAGAAGGAGACGTGACGAATGTCGCTCTGGAAGGAGGTGATGTTGACATGACTGAAGCTGACACTACCGAAGACACGGAAGATGCCCATGTGACTCTCATGGCTGCTACTCCCGTTGTCCAACAACAAAGTTCATCCGTGTCAGATCTGGTTTCAAAGTTCATCTCTCCTACTACGGATGAAGGTATTGACTCTATCCTGAATCCTCGTACAGAATCAACTACTTTAGTCAATGTACCTATTTCTGTAGCCACAGAGACTCCAGCTACCACTACAACAATCCCTCCACCATTTTTTCCTGTCACTCAATCAAGTCAACAAACACCTACCACCACCACAACAACTTATCCCTCCACAACACCGCCTCTAATTCCTAACTTTGCATCTCTATTCGGCTTTAATCAAAGAGTAACCGCGTTGGAATCTGATCTCTCTAAACTTAAATAATCAAATCCTTTTGCTGAAGCCATTTCATCTATACCGGGCATAGTTAATGAATACCTTGGTTCTAAGATGAAGGAAGCAGTAGATGTGGCTATTCAGCTCAAATCAAACAAGCTTAGAGAAGAAGCTCAAGCAAAAAAATCAAGAGTTCCTCAACTCACTTGATTCCAACATGCAGAAACTTATCAATGATCAAGTCAAAACTCAAACATCGAAGATCAAGTCCAAAGTTGAGAAGTATGTTACTGAATCTCTGGGAGCTGAAGTGTTGATTCGTTCCACCAATCAACCTCAGACATCTTACGTAATTGCTTCCTCACTCTCAGAATTTGAATTAAAAAAGATTCTAATGGATAAAATGGAGGAGAATAAATCAATTGACAGATCAGATGTTCAGAAAAAAAATTACAACGCATTGGTTGAAGCCTATAACACAGACAAGGACCTTCTTTCCTCTTATGGTGATGTTCTCATTATTCCAAGAACAAGGGACGATAAAGATAAAGATGAAGAACCCTTCGTTGGATCAAACCGAAGGACCAAGAGACGGAGATCAGGAAAGTAAGCTGAGTCATCCAAAGAACCAACTCGTAAGGAGAGCAGGACAACAAGTTCTTCGAAAGGGGCCTCCAGATCTTAACCCACCGACTTGAATGAGACTACACATCTAGAGTTCATTACAGGTGATGATGATGTCATTCCTGCTAGAAAGGTACAGGATGAACGTCAATGGCACCCTATAACCTCTCCAACTCCTGATCGTGAATGACACCTAACAAAGACTGTTTCTGATTTACCTCCTCAACATTGGATAACTGGCTTAGCACAAGCTGCAAGCAAGTAATCCTCTTTCGATGAGTTTATGGCCACTCCCATCGATTTCTCTGCTTTCATGATAAGCAGACTCAAGATTGATCATTTGACTTAAGAACTGCTAACCGGTCCTACCTATGATCTCATAAAAGGTACGTGCAAGTGTATAGCTGAATTGGACTACCACTTAGAAGAAGTTTTCAAAGCTACTAATGAATAATTAGACTGGAATAATCCTGAAGGAACGCCATATCCCCATAATCTCAGCAAGCCACTACTGTTGATTCCAAATGCACAAGGACGTCTTGTTATACCTTTCGATCATTTCATCAACAATGACCTTGAATATCTAAAAGGAGGAAGCTCAAGTCGAAATTACACTACTTTCATAACAAAGACGAAGGCTGTTGATTATGGTCAAGTCAAATGCATTGAAGACCGGATCCCTAGAACTACTTGGAGTGTGGTACCAATAGACTACGAAAAACACGCCTATTGGGGTACATACCACTGGGGTCCAAAACGTTAGAGATTCTATGGATATGCTACCAACATGGAAACTTCCAAGGATGTTTACTCAATGCATAAGATCATAGCGGTTATCAGTCTCAAGATTATGAAATTCTACGGTTATAGTCATTTAGAAGAGATTACGGTTCGTCAACAGGATGATGTGCTATACAAGTTTCGAGAAGGAGACTTTAAGAGACTTCGTCGCCAATACATTGAAGATATGTTACTTCTTCTTATTCAAGGCAAGCTCACCATCTCAGTCTGGATGATCGATATACACTAAATGTGGCTCTGAGAATGTGCACTAGAAGAATTATCATTCAAGAACGTGTGGAAGATCTACAGTTGGCCTTTGAAAGCTATCAGAAAAAGATCAACCTCACAAGACCAGACACAACACGAACTGATCTCAGAAAAATAACTCCCTACACCGGCTATCCTGACGTCCAAGGCATTATCTATCAAGATGAATTGAGCAGAAACCGGTTAATGCGCACTGATGAACTTCACAAGTTCAGTGATGGCACACTTAACCATGTTCGTACAACTCTCAATGACATTGCTACCGGAATTCAGATGGATTATTTGCCGAAGAGACGATGGAGTCCACAAGACAAGAGGAGAGCTCGGGTGATGATAAGTGCCATTGACAGAAAGCTCAGAGATCGAAGGTTGATGCGCAGCTTGGAGAAGTTTGTAGGAGGAAGACCGTACGGGGGAGACCTTCGGCTGCTCGAAAGGACCATATGATGTATCATATGTTGTCCTCATCTATATAAGGTCAATCCTAGTACATAATAAACATGTGAATATGTATATATGTAGTATAGACTTATGGTGATAATAAGGAGTGCTCGAGTACAAACTTTTCAAGAATTTCTCAGTAAATTCAAAAAATTTCAAATTATTGTACTCAGCACTATCTTATATTCCCTCAAAAATTGAGGGGGAGCATTAAAATGTTCCTAATAGGTAGCATATAACATTTTGTCCCCGCACGGTTAATCAATTGATATCCAAAATATCAAGGGGTTAACATTTTGGATAAGGGGAGAAAATGTGATTAACCTGGATCTAATTTGTATTGAAAGATGTGATCAAATAAAATGGACTCAATGCACTCCACACTTAACATGTACTACGATTACGATGCACATGTTAAGGGGGAGTTTTTAGTGATAATGAAAAACTCTCAAAGTGTAAATCTTTTTGATATTTATATCAAACACTTTGATTGAATTTTCAATGGTTTTGAAGGATTGTGATGGAATACACAAAAGACCGGCCATGTTCTTAAATTTATGGAGATATAAGGTGGTTAGGCATAGGTATTCAAATCCCATGATCCAGCCAGAACCGGAGGGATCTACCCAGGGATATCCACTAGTTAGTGTAGAAGTCCTTAGGTATGATAAAAGGAGAAAAAGTGAGAAAAGGGAATAATGCCGACTGAGATGGAGCTAACATTGGAACAAACCCAACAAGGTGTTAGTTATGAAGTCTCGGTAAGCATTGAAGGGGTTGAAGAATGAAAAAGAAATGTAAGGATAAAGGGTGTAAAGAAAGAAGCCCTCCATACACTTAGGCAGAAACCGGGTCAATACATAAACTGTCGGAAACACTAAGGTGTTGTCTGACATTGAAGACTGTCATGGACCCAGTGACGCTATGCACAACCCTCCCTAGCCACTCAAGGTCTCTCAAAAGACTCTTGTTTCATTTCTCACGGAGATTACACGCATTTCTATCGACTTTCTCACTCCGAGTTAGTTGATATTGAAAAGGTGGCAGTCTGCTCCAGCCTCCGATCACTAAAATCAAAGTGCACCATTGAGTCTAGAGCCAAAAGAGATCATCCATAAATCTCATTAGGACACTTGTCAAATACTGCTTGCTAAGTCACACAATGTGAATTACAAGATATATATTAAGAGTCCTACGCATTATCCTTGTGATTTTGCCAGAACATCAGAGTGATATTCATAATGAATTTGGAAGGAAATCCGCTTGAGCCTCCAGCATAAAACAATGTCATGGTAGGTAACTTGTGCGATTCTATACGAAATCAAACTTGTGGCAACTGGGAAAGAAACGATTGGTTGCTTGATAATTTTTTCAAAACAAACTATATATATAATATATATAATAAAATATATATAATCTAAAAAAAACTACAATAATCAATAAAACCGGGAAGTAGTATAGAATGTTCCCGGGTCGTTTATCCCCAACGAGGCTGGACTGGAGAATCGATACAGTCGGAAGATTGGAGTTTGAATGAGAGAAATGATTTGAGAGTGTGGAAAGCTAAGTTAAACAATAACAAACAAAAACGATTAAGAAAAACCTAAAAATTATGAAATTAAGCTGAAAAACGAGAGCACGAATCCCGAACAAGGGGTCAAAAACCTAAAATCTTCAAAATTAACCCTACAAAGAAATTTTTACTTTTAAACTACTCTAGGGGACTAATAATGAAGAATGAAAAAGACTAGACTGAAAACGGAGGTCGTTTGACCCAAAAACGAGTCAAGACAAAATCCGTACCCGAGACCCGTTCTTTAAAAATCAAAAGTTTGAAAAATTAACCCTACGAAAGTTTTTATATTTTTCCTACGTAATATATGGCTAAATAAAATTTTCTAAAAAAGAAAAATATTTTTTTTGATAATTTTTGTATTTTTTATAAATTTTTAAAACTTATAACGAAATTAAATTATAAAAAATACTAAACTATTTATAAAAATTCTGAAAAAATTACTAAAATTACTTTATACTAGAACTATCCTACGAAAAATAATAAACCCAAAATTGAGCTTATAAATAAGCTCGAAATAAGCTGGAAACAGCTTATAGCTTTAAGGGACAAAACTACCTTAAGTATCTAAGTGCCCAAGGGTCTTACATAAAAAACCCAAGGGCACAGCGGTAAGAGGTGTTATAAAGAGGGGTGTATTGAGGGTTGAGACCCGGATTCGAGTCTTGCTCACCCGGGTCACCCCTTATCTCCCTTTTTTTTGACAAACTTTCAAAAGCAAAGTTGTAAAGGACATGAAGCTTATTATTTTCTAAAACTAAAACTTTTTGAGAAAAGCTAAAAATAAGCTGAAAAGGGCTTTTTGTTGGGCAGTAGCTTAAATAAGCTTTAAGGCAAAAGGGGCTTTTTCTTGGTGACTTTTTGGACAATTAAGCAAAGAAAGTGGGAAATGAGCAAACACCACTTAACACACAGACATTATGAAGTACTAAGAACCAAAAATAAGCAATTGGAATAAGCCCAATAAGCCAGAAGTTGGCTTAAACACTCAGCAGTACTAACTTTGGAGTTAGTACTGCTAGGGTGAATTTAAGGCTGCTAGGCTTGTTAAGGGGCAAGATAAGCTAAGAAACAAGGAAAACTTAATCCTAATAAGCAACTACAACTAAAGTAAGCTAAATTCAACCATTAATAAGCACTTAATAAGCCAGAAAAGAGATTAAGCTATATTTCTACACTATGCTAAAAAAATTCAAAAGCCTAATTTGAGCTTAAATTTAAGCTACCTAGAGGACAAGCTAAAGTCTACAAAGCTAGGGCTTAATAAAAGAGCTTATTGGCTTTTTAGAAAAGCCAAAAGCTTGGGCTGAGGCCCCCTAATAAGCTAGAACAGTGGGCTTGAAGTTAAGCCCCTAGCACCAGGGCAAATAAACTAAGAAAAAGGGCTTAAATTGACAGCTCAAAATAAGCTGTCAAATAAGCTTAAAATGAAAAATAAAGTGAAAACAGATTAAAAAGGGCTTAAGAAGAGCTTATATTCAAAATTCCATTTTCTAACAACAAATTAAACCTGCTGGTTTTGGTCTTTGAAAAAGGGCTTTTTCTTTAACAAAAATGACACCAAATTTTGGCAGTTTTGACTTAAGTAAACAAATGACTCAAAACACTTTTAAGCTCTTGTTTAGACACCCACAAATGACACACTTTGAAGCTAAAACTCAGGATTACAAGAGCTTATCCAAATAAGCTCTTAGGGCTTCTTTTAAAACCAACAGTTTTAATAAACAACTTAGAAAACTTGAAAAACAGTTTTTGAACTTAAAATTTTTGGAAAACAGACTTAAATAAGCTTAATAATGCTAACCAACTTTGGCCAAATGGCCACAACCCATGATGACACCATTTTGACCCATTTTGGGCTTATCCCAAACACCCCTTTATATTTTAAAAAACGAATTTAACACTTATAAAGACTGAATTAAGCTCTAAGTTTTAAAGTCAATTACTAAGCATGCATCATTAGATAATAAAAAGTGAAAAGCAAAAATAAATAAGCACTTGAAAAAGCTAATAAGCTACCAACAGAAATAAGCTAACTAGACAGTTTTAAGCAATTGGCAAGTAAATGAAATAAGAGCAACTAAAAGGCATTTTTAAGCATCACTAAACACAAATAAGCACAATAAGTCATTAATAAGCTAAAAATAAGCAATGCTACAGTAATTTTTAAGCAAAAATTTAAAGAGAAAGCATACCTTTGATCCTTGCTCAAAACAGGATAAAGTCAACCTAAATAAGCTCTAAAACCTACCCATTAGCTTATAAATAAGCTATACTAAGCAACCAATGAGCCATCCTTTTTAAAGAGACACAAGCAACTCAGAACACAATGTAAGACTAAACTGAATTTTCATTAAAAAGAAGGTGCAAGTACATAAAGTTGAGCTAAAATTACACACTAAAACTACTCTTACTAAAAAAAACTCTCCTGGCCTCAATTGCTTACAACAGCTTAAATAGCCAAAAATAAGCTAGGGTTCCTTTTCTTGTCTTTTCTCCTTGTGCTTCTTTGTAGACACAGAAACAACATATGTGTTTGTTGTGAGAGTGTAGACACAAGGGCAATCCTGGCCCTTGGTTTTGAGTAGTGCCCACTCAAATTATATCAACCATTGATCCGAATTGTGGGAATTAGGATTGCCAGCTTGGCATACCCATGTGGGGGGTGGGGTTTATGTTGGTGATGGTTTTGGAGGGTTGTGGACAGCAAACGGGAATAGGTGGGAAATGCCAGCTGGTGGGGCATTGAGCTTTGGCGATAAAAAAAAAAAAAGAAATTAATGTTGAAGATATACAGTAAACTCTAAAACCAGGGTGAAGTATTGGAGTTGACATGTTTGTCCCTCAAGATTATATCCTCTTTTTTGCATCACACGTTCCTGTTGTTTTTACAAGTTTTGATACTTGCATTAAGGGGGGGCGGCCGCGGGCGGGGGGAGGAGTGTGAGTGTACACACATCTATATGGGACACCCATGGTCCTTGTGAGTTATAGTTTTAGGGACTTGGCAGACTTGGCCCTTGTGGTTAATACTTTGGGCAGTTGGCAGTTTTAGCCCTTGCAAGTATTTTTCTTCTTTTTCCTTCATTAAATAAGTTAGGGACTTGGCAATTTAAGTCCCTAAACTTATTTTTCTTCACTTGTGGCCTTGGTTTTGACTTTGGATTTGGTCGGGTTGACTGTGGTTACTTTTTCACTTGGCTTTGACTTGACTTGGATTGTCCACGCTTTTTCCATTCCGTTCTGGTTTTTTGTCGTTTGGCTTTTGGTTTTTCGTCCTTTTCTAATATCCGTTCCTGCCAACACAACTAGCTAAACAAGCATATATTTGGCATTTCATCCGTTTTAGGTTATTTTAACTTGTTTTAAAGTAAAAGGTAATTGGTATTAAACACATACCAAAATCCCCCCATATTAAGGTATTGGCGTGTCCCTCCCCAATGCTTATAAGTAAGCAATAGAAAACTAAGAATCTCGATCCCCTTCGAATAATAACCTCGAAAAGTAGCTAAAGTTTCATCGAGGAAGTTTAAAGACTCATAAGTTTTAAAAGGTGGGGGGGCGGGCGGTGGGCGGGGTGTGATAATGTTTTTGGTTGTGATATGTAGGGGTTAGGGCTGGGAATTGGACCGTTAACTTGGGGCTTTTTGTAATTGGGTAAGGTGTTGTGGCATTTGTGTCAGGTTAATGCATACTTATAGAGGAAAGGGTTGTGGTAGGGGCACGGTTGGGTGTAATAGTATAGAGTGATGTTTAAATGGCTGTGCTTGACTATTTGGCCATTATGGGTATTCTGAGTTAGTTTTGAGTAGTAAGTGGGTTGGTGTGTAATTATGTATTCAAAAGAAAATACGTTGAGAGACTCTAGAAAGGATGGTGTACGGAAATAAACAATTCAATAAAGTTGAACAACAATATGAACAACGATCCTCTATGATCTTTCTAATTGATAAATAAATTGATTTTTTGTTGCTTTTTACAATCGGTGCCAATCCTAATGCTAAAGGTTTCTTTTTATAGATAAGAAACCCTAAATGGTCAACAAGAAAACCTAAAATCTCGTAAGAGATATACATCAATATCAATCTCTTCCTAATTTATCTCATTCCTATATTAATGAGATAATACTAGAATATAACTATAATTTCTTAATTACATTAATTACGTCTATAAATAACAATCAGCAGATTCTATCTCTGTCAGCAGGAACGAGAACATGACAGCAGAACACACTCTGCTATTCTCTATCTCTTGTGTGTCGAAGCAGGAAGGCAGAAAAGGTCCACAAAAAATTGTTCACAGATAAGGTAGCTTGGTTCGTGCAATGCCGACTGGGGGGGGGGGGGGGGGGGGGGGGGGGGTACCCACATCCACCCCCCCCCCGCAGGTAACGGCTTAATGCTATCAGCAGAACGAACATCTTTAACTGCAGAAACACACTTAGTCGTTTTTCATAAGTTCCAACACCTAAAAAGGATAAATCATCGTACCCGACTTTTCATTATTCTCTAACACTCTACTTTAAAACGAAATCACCGTTAATTATGAGTTAAGATGCTAACGCTACTCATATTTGCAATTTGTAAACTTTTCACTCCTGACAATTTATATTTTAGGTGTATGTGTTATTTCGAATTTCAACCATGGATCAACTTTTTGGCAATAATCTATTTTCACGTTCCAACCGAGAAAAATGAGTTTGAAGGCGAGAATCATCCCATGTAGCGATTTTTTTTTCGTTCGTCTCGTCATATCCCAACCTGCGGTTAAGTGACCAGGCTTTTTGACACCCCACAGAGACTAGTATCGGGAACCTCACGGACCTTAGGTTTCCAGAAAATCTCAGGTTTTCCGTATATACAATAGCATATAAAAATATAATAGCCAAAGTTCCAAAAAGCATATTTTGAATTTAGACAAAAAGAGATCTTATATTTCACACGTAATAGTAACTATTTACGCAGTTTTGTAACCCTCGACCTTTTAGAAGGCTGCAACACGTTGTGAGCCGGCAGATGCAGCACTTTTATCATCTCGGATTATTAGTCTTCACTATGAATTCTTTAAAGGCTGTAACATTCGGTTTGAGCCCGCAAGATACAGCCAACTTTTAACAACCCACAGTTATAATTATTATATATTTGCATTTTTTCATTTTTTTTAAAGGATAAACTGGAAAACGACCATTTTGAAAAATACAAGTATAAATTTGAACTAAGTCTAAAGTTTTTTGCTATAACAACATAAAAATTAGTGATTTAATTCCAAAGTAGCACGAATATTTAATTCAGGTAGAATCTTAGAAGAAAAAGTGAGAAAAAGCGACAAATTACACACATGAGCTCTTAAGATTTCCAAATAATCCTTGTTTAGCATTCAACTCATACTTAACACTATCATTTTTCATTCTTCGCGAATATTCGCGAACGCTTAGTCTAAAAGTTAAGGAACAAGCTAGAGCTCAACACGCTCGATCGAGTCAAAATTTACTCTATTTCTACCCAACAGGAAAGTCAAAATTGTGACAAAACACTTATTTTATTTTTGGAAAATTTTGAATTTTTTCATTTTTTTGAAATTTTGGTGGTAAAAACGGGATTACGTGATAACAACGGCTGCAGGCACAATCAAATCGAAGATCCCCCCCATACTAGAATGAAACATTGTCCTCAATGTTTTAGTCTTCTACATAAATTCTAAGAAGTTTATTAAGTA
This sequence comes from Tanacetum coccineum, assembly GCA_026074375.1. Taxonomy (NCBI): domain Eukaryota; kingdom Viridiplantae; phylum Streptophyta; class Magnoliopsida; order Asterales; family Asteraceae; genus Tanacetum; species Tanacetum coccineum. The sequence continues at coordinate 66,550 of BQNB010000705.1, read as the reverse complement.
TGTAAAGGATAAACATGTTAGTTGATAAGATTCTATGATATCGGGGATTCCAAATGCAGCTGAGGATGATGAAGCCGATTAGGTGCAACGAAGGACAAATACCGCGACGAGAAAACAAGAGGCTTCAAAATTCCGGACATTCCTGGACATACTGCACAAATACAAAACATGGAAAGGTAGAGCAAAGCTCTACACGACAACTAAACATTATTCATTACTAAGCTAGCATACTACTACGGATAAACTAGGATAAGCATGGGGTGCCTCCCACGAAGCGCTTGTTTAGGGTCACTTAGCTTGACCCAATCCCTGAATTTAATTATCCTTAGGGAAGGTTTGGAGATCCGGGATATCCATAGCAGGGACATCCCCTCCAAAGTAGTGCTTCAGACGATGACCATTTACTTTGAAGTTTGGCCCGGAGTTTTGGGATAACTCAACGGTGCCATATGGAAAAACTTGAACAATGGTAAATGGTCCTGACCAGCGGGACTTCAACTTGCCGGAGAAAATTTTCAATCTTGAGTTAAAGAGGAGGACTTGATCACCTACGTTGAAAACGCGGTTTTTGATCTTTGCGTCATGAATCCTCTTAGTTTTCTCTTTGTAAATCAAAGAATTTTCATAGGCTTGATCACGCAGTTCACTTAATTCATTGAGTTGAACTTTGCGTTGGTCTCCCGCGGTTTTGAGATCAAAGTTTGCATGTTTAAGGGCCCAGTAAGCTTTGTGCTCCAACTCAATCGGCAGATGACATGCCTTTCCATATACAAGCTTGTACGGAGTGCACCCGATGGGTGTTTTGTACGCTATACGGAAGGCCCAGAGAGCGTCATCCAGTTTGTCTGACCAAGAGGCACGATTTTCGCCCACTGTCCTTTCAAGAATTCTTTTTAAACCACGATTCGATACCTCAACCTGCCCACTTGTCTGTGGGTGATACGCGGTGGAGAGACGATGAGTGACTCCATATTTAAGCATGACCTTTGCAAACTGGTCATTGCAAAAATGTGTTCCACGATCACTGATGATGGCATGAGGGGCACCGAATCTGGCAAAGAGAGATTTAAGAAATTTGCAAACTACTCGGGCGTCGTTTGTGGGGAGCGCCTTTGCTTCAACCCATTTTGACAGGTAATTGACAGCCACAAGTATGTATTTGTTTCCTTTTGATGATGGGAACGGTCCCATGAAGTCTATTCCCCAAACGTCAAAGATTTCACAAACTTGGATGGAATTTTGAGGCATCTCATCCCTTTGTGAAATTTTTCCTTGTCGTTGGCACGAGTCGTAATTTTTAACCAACTCGTGTGCATCTTTGTAAATTGTAGGCCAAAAGAATCCGGCATCAAAGACCTTTTTGGCGGTGAGATTTGCACCGTGATGTCCCCCGGTGGGTCCATTGTGGCAAGCTTCGAGAATGTCGAGAGCTTCTTTGCCGTGCACACACCGCCGGATCATTTGATCCGCACAGATTTTGAACAAATTCCCCACATGGTAGTTTGCGAAATCTGGCAATCCATTGGGTACTATCAACACGAGAGCAACGATCCAAGAGTTTCGAGAGAAATGTTTCCGTGATTTCCTTGTTCTGAGTTTATTCTTGATGAGGGTTCTCATGTCTGGATAAGATGATCGGCGGCTAGATTTTCTTTTTTTTTTTTTTGCTCTTTTTTGTCTCGGATGACAACATCGAATTCTTGGAGCAAAAGGATCCACCGCATCAGTCTTGGCTTAGCATCCTTTTTAGCGAAGAGATACTTTATAGCAGAATGGTCGGTATACACTATGCTCTTAGACAAAACAAGATATGACCGAAATTTCTCAAAAGCGTACACTACGGCAAGCAATTCTTTTTCGGTCGTAGTGTAGTGTGCTTGAGCTTCAGTCATGGTTTTGCTGGCATAGTGAATTGGTTGGAAATGCTTGTTTTTTCGTTGCCCTAGGACTGCCCCAATTGCAAAATCACTTGCATCACACATGAGTTTGAAGGGCAAGTCCCAGTCGGGAGCAATCAAAATCGGAGCCTCGGTCAATTTTCTTTTAAGTGTATTAAAGGATTCGATACACTCTTTTGAGAAGAAAAATGGAGTCTCTTTTTCAAGCAGGTGAGTCATTGGGCGGGCTATTTTTGAGAAGTCTTGTATGAAACGTCGGTAAAAACCGGCATGCCCAAGAAAACTTCGGACACCTTTCACAGTAGTCGGGTGAGGGAGCTTGGCGATAACGTCAACTTTAGCTCGGTCGACCTCAATTCCCGACTTGGAGATTTTGTGTCCAAGAACAATGCCTTCTTTTACCATGAAATGGCTTTTCTCCCAGTTTAGGACCAAATTGGTGTCTTCACACCGTTTTAACATTTTGTCCAAATGGGATAGGCATGTAGAGAAAGAATCCCCGAAGACTGAAAAGTCATCCATAAACACTTCCATCGTTTTTTCGATCATGTCGTGGAAGATTGCCATCATACATCGTTGGAACGTGCCAGGTGCATTGCATAGCCCAAAAGGCATGCGACGATAGGCAAATGTTCCGTATAGGCAAGTAAAGGTTGTCTTTTCTTGGTCCTTCGGGTCTATGGGAATCTGGAAATAACCCGAAAAGCCATCGAGGAAACAATAGAATTGGTTTCCCGCGAGTCTTTCGAGCATTTGGTCCATGAAGGGCAATGGAAAGTGGTCCTTTCGGGTAGCCTCATTCAACTTTCTATAGTCAATGCACACTCTCCACCCTGTGACCAATCGAGTTGGTATAAGATCATTTTCATCGTTTTTGACGACGGTCATGCCACCCTTTTTTGGTACACAATGCACCGGGCTTACCCATGGACTGTCAGAGATCGGATAAATCAATCCGGCGTCAAGAAGCTTTTCAACTTCTTTCTTGATGACGTCATGGATTTTTGGATTTACCCGCCTTTGATGCTGAACCGTCGGTTCGTAGTCCTCTTCCATGAGAATTTTATGGGTACAAAACTCTGGGTTGATACCCTTGATATTATCAGAAAGGTTCCAAGCTGATGGCTCGCTTGTGGGACATAAGAACCTAGATTAGAGCGCCTTTTCCTCATTCATTCAAGTCTTTTGCAATAATGACGGGCAACTTGTCGTCACCCTCCAAAAATGCATTTCTATGAGGTGGCAAGTCCTTGGTTTCAAATCAGGGGGTCAATTTAACTGAGTGTTTGCTTTATAGATTTTAAGATCTTTTCGAGTTCTAGAAAATTAATTTCCTTTGTTGGAGAGGTGGTGGTGAGGGATCACTTATTAAGGATTGCTTAGAGGAGAAGAATGTCCCCATCAGGGTCTAATATGTTGGAGCAACTTCTGGTGAAGTTGGTCATCCTTAACGCCTAGAAAATGGTCGGTTCTTAGAAGTGGAGAAAATCATGTCCCCCGAATGAGTTATAGTTGGAGGAAACTGTAGAAGACGATTCGGATCATAGTACGGAGTGGGAGTGCCAATTGAGACTCACGTTTGGAGAAACCAAGAAATTCTTGAGAGTATTCTTCACAAGCCATATCAATGACGTCAATTCGGTTTGCCGTCATATGATTGTAGTTAGCCGTGTATCTCGAAGTTTGGTCTAGATTGAATGTAATGGCCTCTCTGCCAACACGAAGGGTTATCTCACCCTCGTATACATCGATTAATGCACGACTGGTCTTTAAGAAACTCCCTCCTGAGGAATTAGAAGAATCGGGGGTCAGGCTCAAAAATCGACACGCAGTACGAAATCTGCAGAAAAATTGGAACTTTCCCACGTTACATAGACGTCTTCGCGATACCGATTGGTTCAGAGGATTGACCGGTCGCTTAATTCAAGCGTCATGAGGTTGGGGTTAGTTCGGGAAGGAGGAGGAGAGTTTTCAGACGGAATATGGGCATAAGATTAATGCTTGCGCTAAGTTGGCTAAGGCGTTGCATGTCATTAATCCATGAAAAAATTCACATGGAATGAGAAATCGGCAGGTCTCCAAGTTTCTTTTGAACTTGTTTAGGATGACGGCTGAGCAATTCTCATTCAATGGGGTTCTAGCCATTTCACTCAACTTTTCCTTGTTTCCGATTAAGGTTTTTAGAGTCGAGGCGAATTTTGGCATAAGCATCAAGGCATCCGTAAAGCTAATTTCGAAACTCAAATCCCGAAAGATTTCATAGAATTTCTCAATTTGGTCGTTAGCTTTCTCACGACGTCTTTCATCATTTCTTCTTGAAGGAAATGGAATTGATGCTTTTTGGTTAGGCCTTGAAGCACTAACTGGAGCATTTGCGGGCTCAGAGATTGATTCATGATTGACAATAGGGACAACCGGAGGTGGGACGTCTTCGGTGCTTCCGTTATTAGTAGGATGCATCGTGTCCTTTGTGACCTCGGGTTCACGTTCCATTACTTTAGGAGAAGAAGTAATAGGAATCGTGGGTCCCTTGTAAGCTACACCACTTCGAGTGGTAATACCCTTTAAATCCTCCTTCGGGTTAGTAACGGTGTTACTAGGGAGAGTTCCCGAAGTAGAGGCGGTATTCATCTTGATGAAGTTACCTAGCATACTTTCAAGTCTTTGATTTGAAGTAGCCAAGTTGTTCAATTGATTTTGCATGTTTTGACCTTGAGTTTGCATGTTCCTCATCACAACATCATTAGCCTTTACGTAGGCTTGGAAATCTTCCTTTGATACACCTTGAATCTGAGGGGCTGGAGCTTGATAGGCGGGAGCTTGATAAGCAGGAGGTTGAACAACCTGAGGTCGATAGACTTGACCTTGATTAACCGGAGGTTGGTAAGCTGAAGCTTGATTGAAATTCCCTCGGTTTTGGTTGTAACGATTCTGATTGTTACCTTGATTTTGCACATTATGATTCTTTTGAATGGGAGGAAAACTGGGAGGTCGAATTTGATTTGAAATATGGGCTCGATAACCGGTGTTTCCTTGGTTGAAGTTAGCTGCGGCTGCTTGAGAGACATATTCTTG
>BQNB010000705.1:0-56405 GCA_026074375.1 Tanacetum coccineum | reverse complement strand
AAATAACCGTATAATTTAGAAATTTGAGTTGATAGGTTTTAATTGGAAAGTTACTAGTTCGGTTCTCAAACAAAGTGACTGGTTCGGTTCTCTAACAGACTGACTAGTTCGGTTCTCAAGTGAGTTGATTAGTTCGGTTCTAAGTAAAATTAACTAGTTCGGTTCCAACTAAAATAACTAGTTCGGTTCCAACTGAAGAAAACTCATTCGGTTCCAACTAAAACAACTAGTTCGGTTCCAACTGAAGAAAACTCGTTCGGTTCTGACTAAAACCAACTCATTCGGTTCCAACTAAAATCAACTCGTTCGGTTCCTACTTAATCAACTAGTTCGGTTCTAACTGAAGAAACTAGTTCGGTTCCAACTTAAGAAAAACTCGTTCGGTTCCAACTGAGACCAACTCGTTCGGTTCCACTGGTTCGGTTAACTAGTTCGGTTAACTCGTTCGATCTTCTAGTTCGGTTGTAACTGAGACGAAACCCAAATTTTCAAAACTCAAAAAGACACATTTTTGATTGGTTTTTTGCAAAAAAATCTTGTACAACTAGTGTTACTAACCCTATAGGAACAAGAAAAATGACAACTTTAAGGTTTTTAAGCCGAAAAATTTTAAATCAAGATTTTGTTCTTTGTAAAGGTTTTGAACACAAATCAAAAGACAAACACAAAAACTAAACACACCACTCCATGGCTCTTGATACCAATTGAAAAATACTAGCAATCTCTAATGATATTATGTAAGAACTAGAGAGAGAAGTGGGTTGGAAGGTTTCTAGAGAGAGAAAGTAATAATGAATATGTGTGTGAAATGTATGAAATGAAAACAGCCAACCACCCTCTCCAAGGCATGGAGAGGGTATATAACTTACATACATGGCCGGCCATGGGCCTTAACGGGCTTTCCATAGGCCTTGGGCCAGACTAGCTTACTAGACTAATCATATGTTAAACTACGGGCTAAGACTATTACAACTTGGAAGTGACCGATACTTTTCTTGTTTCCAACAATAACAATTTGGGATCCCATAATTAAGAGTGCTTTTCAAGATGACACTTTGAGGACAAAGTGGTTTTGAAGGAGTGGGGAGTATTACGCCCTTGGTTTATGAATGTTTGAATGTTTGACTATTTGTCATGTTTGACTATTTGTTTAGGAATGTATTTGAGTCGTATTAGGAAAGTGTCAAAAATCAAAGGTCAAAAGTCATAATAGCCATAATAGGCCCATGACCCATTTAGCTATTAGGGTTTTACCCTACTTTGTCTTATAAATACTCTTTGTACTCTTTTATTGAAATCAATCAATCAAGTTTAAGATAAACAATTCTCTTCTCTTCTTTACTTTTCTTAAGGAGCTCGCACACGCTAAAAGTTTTTTTTGAACGACGATTTTAAGGAGCAAGCACCCGCTAAAAGTGGTGCCCTATCCCGATACTATCCGCAAGGGTCGTATCAATCTATCTTAATGTATGATATTATGAATGTTTGTGATGTTAAATGTTTTTTTTGTTAATGGTTAAGTGTTATGTTTGGAATGTTCATGGTTAAGTTTGGAATGCAAATGAAATGAAAATGCAGAATGGTATGCAAATGTTCATGGTTAAGTTTGAAATGCAAATGCATTTTGCAAATGGAAGCTGCAAATGCAAATGCAACCTGCAAATGCAACATGAACATGCAAATGAAAATGCATTCTGCAAATGCAAGCAGCAAATGCATTCTACAAATGCAAATGCAAGTTGTTAGTACCAAAATATTAACAGGCAATATTAACAGTTAAAACAAAAAAGGTTGCCAAAATATTAACAGAAAATTCATGACTTCATTAACCAAAAAGGTTACCATTCTAACATCATTTAACATCATCACCAGCTGTTAGTACCAAAATATTAACAGACATATTGTTTTAACAAGGACATAATGACCAAAATACCGAAAGACATCTAAAGTTAAAATCAGCTTCCACCTCTAATCTTCCTCTTCTCTTTCTTCTCTTCTGCACCAGTCATAGCTGTGGGTATCTTCACTCCAAATGTCTTGTTAAGAATAGCATCCAGGTTTTAGCATTTGCAAGCCCAAGTGCACATTTTGTTATTGCTACAGGGCTTTTGACAATGAGTGTTTTAGGTGTTGCTTTAGCCTTAGAAGAAGATGACCAGATGCTTTAGCCTTTGAAGAAGATGACCAAGATGCTTTAACCTTTGAGAAAGAAGATTTAGCTTTAGTTTTTTTACCTCCGGCCTTTGAAAACCAGAATTCTTCAATGTACTCATCTTTTAAATCCTCGTACCATTTCGGTAAACTCTTAGATGGTCCTTTGCTAGATACAATGTCTGAAGAGCTATACGCAATCTCCTCAGAAGTGCTAGTGTTAAAAGAAGATGGTCCATCAGTACTTTGTAAGTCTGAACTGATAATAATTATTTCTGCAAGGTAACAACAAAAGATGTTATGATGAAAGTTAAAAATTGTACTTCATTATCTACAAATGCTACAACATACCAAACACTCATAAACTCCTTAGTAATCAAAATATTCCTTTAACTCCTAAACTCCTAAACTGGATCATATGAAACCAAACAAATTGCAAATATGATCCCATTCAGGGTAAACATGCAAGCTAAATTTGTAATCCAAACACTCCTTTAACTCCTCTTTCTTTATTAACTAAACTCTTAAACTCCTATGTGTTTAACCAGATAAGCATATATGGACACAAATAAGCAAAATCCTAAACTGCTATGTGTTTAAGCAGATAAACACACATTGGACAAAAACAAGCAAAATCCTAAACTGCTATGTGTTTAATCCGATAAGCACATTGGAAAAAAATTAGCAAACTCTTTTAACTCCTATGTGTTTAGGCAGATAAGCAAACGAATAAGAAGATAAGCAAACGCATAAGCAGATAAGCAAACCAACAAGCAGATAAGCAAACGAATAAGCAGATAAGGACATCACCTTTATCATTCGCCATGTTTAATTAGTGGGTTAAAATTTTAGGGGTGAGTGAATTAGGGTTTAGTGTCGTCAATTTAGGGGTGGGTGAATGAATTAATGTGGTGAAATTATTGTTATGAATTAGTATTAGGAAAAGAAAGGGTTAAAGGGGTGTCTTTTGTAAAAATATAAAGTGTAGAGGCTACATATGACATTGGAAAAAAAGTATAGCGGGAAAACTGTATTAAAATCGTGTCACGTCAAATGATTTGTTAAATAGTGTCACAATAGTGTTAGATAATGAAAGCCACATGTTATGATTTATTATTAACCACAATATATAGGAGGTTACATGAATAAAATCCTAACGGACCCTAGACCCACAAACCGGGCTTGGGCCTATTTATCCTCTAATACTCTCCCGCAGTCTGACCGGCGAAATCGCGAAAGCTTGGACTGGAGTAGTAAACTAGAAAAGAAAAAAACACAAAACATTAACATAATAAAAGCATAACGTTAGTCGACTGGTAACAAAACCCTACCAACGATCGAATTTAGTCGACTGGTAACAAAGCAGTACCAATGATCGACTTTTTCGACTGGTAACAAAACCGTACCAACGATCGACTGGTAACAAAACCCTACCAATGATTGACTGTAGTCGACTGGTAACAAAGCAGTACCAACGATCGACTAAAAAACAAATAATAAAACTTTTTTTTATGCAAACAAAACAAAAGTATTCATTCCTTGCTTATAAACTGAAAGTGATAAACAACCAGCCTTGCTAATATTCCGCAAAGATTTGACCGCCGCTCTGATGAGAATGCCTTCTTTGTCATGAATCAAGGTTTTCACTTTGCTGATGTTGTAGTTGATGTATACGATCGGTAGATATATCATCCTCATCATCAAGGGATTTTTTTTCAAGGGTTAAAATGTGGCGGCTAGGATTTGACGGTGTTGTTTAGGGGAGGCGGCTCAACGTATCCACCTAAGTCAGAGGATCAGACCCGCTCCGATACTATGTTAGACAATGATAAAACCCCGTAGGTATAATTTTATTAATGATCATTATTTATAATGGTGAAACCCTAATACCATAAACCCACAAACCGGGCTTGAGCCTATTTATCCACTAATGAATAGGAAGATTAATAAAATATTTGCATTTTTTAGGAAAATTTAATACTTGGATGCTTACAAAATGAAAAGGTGAAAACTTTGATGTTTTTCATACCATTTGCCAAAAAAAAGGGTCATGTGTTTTACACCCCATTTGACCTAACTTTGACTATTAAATTTTGTGCAAATAGCTCATTTATTATATTATTGTTTTTAAATGCTTTAAGTAACTTTAAAAACTTAAATAAAGTATAAAAAGTTGTTGAATTTTATGGATATGATAAAATTATGTTTTTTCTTTTTTATACACACATTTATATCACATTTTCTCATTTTTCTTTGTTTCTTCAAAACTTTTATCACCACCACTATAGTCATATTCCGGCCACCATGCTTACATTAGCCGCACTTCCGGCCAAACCACCACTACTACAGCCGCTGCACCATCAACCCTCACAGTACCTCTGGACACAACCAGTTATGAAGAAGAGGGTGTTTGTGAGATAACGCCGCACCCGTAGGTATGCCCAAAAAATGGTTTATGTGTATATGAAGAGAGGGTGTTTGAGAGATAACCGGAATCACTAAAGATGATAAAAGGAATGGTGTTTAATTTGTGTACATGTAGTTTTAAGATATATTTTTTTTTGATGAAAATGGGTTTTGTAGCAAGCAAACCACCACCACAGCGACCACGCCTCCACCTTCACCTATGACGTCGCCACCAGTGCCAAGCCACCCATCTCACTCAACTACTATTGTCGCCCCTTGCGGTTAAGATGATTTCTGACAGTAGTTTTAGAGGAGGAAGAGACATGATAAGTTTGAAAAAAAAAATTAAAAGATTGAAAAAAAAGAGCTGTTATAACAAAAAGAAAAAAAAATAAGCTGTTATTATTTTTTTTTAACAAAAAGTTAAAAAAATGAGCGGTCATTAGTTTTTGCGTTTTGGGAATGAAAAAGTGTAATTAATTAGATTGTTTAGTCAAAGTAAATGGGGTGTCGATACTAACTAAGTGGGGTGAGAACCCACGAACCCAAAAAAAACAAAGACTTTCGTGTTAGCGCCCAATCAACATTCCGACAGTACACAAGTGAAAAAGTAAGCTCAAAGCCGAACACTAGGCAGTAGGCACTACAATTTGCACGTATAAAAGAGACTAGCTTATCGGAAACTTAAGACAACTAACCAGCCAATTTTGTTCGAGAAACAATAATATTTTGTTCGAGGATAAAAGCACGTTTTTGAAATCTCAAAATGTTTATGGGTTCCACAAACATTATTCGATACCCATTAACTATTGTGGATAGTTTTTTTTAATGTTTATGGTTTCTAATGCTTTTACAGAATTTTTTTGTTGTAATGGAATATTTGTTAAAAGTTAAACCGATTATTAATAGTTGTTTGCTGATTTTCTTTGGAATTTTGATTCCAGTTAAGGCTTTTTTTCCCTTCAAATGAAAGAAAACAGCTAGACACTTGTAGTCCCTTGCTTTTATTTAATTTGTTACTTTTGGGTTTTTTAATCTTTTCTTTTGCCATTCATCATTTTACTTTTGCCTTTTTATTGTCTTTTTTCTACTACACGTTTGATGTTAAGTGGAGTATTTTATTCTTATTTCAGGATTTTGGTCCAAACATCATGTTAGTTAACAAGCTTTGTAATAATTTCATCATGTCACCTAAGCTATACTAATAAAACTAATAAATCAAATTACAACAACAATACTTAATCACATGAGAATGTGCTATTGGAAATGTAAAATATAGACAGTCGTTCCCACATTCAAAGATAGGGAGATCGCTTTCAGTGAGACATCCAGCAAGCGCATGTATGTGCGCGCGTAAGAATAGTTACATACATAACCATACAAATCATATATTATAGATGGTTTTATAGTGCTTTCTTAATTGATTAAATATTATGTACGTAAATCAGATTCTATAAAATTACTAATAGGTTATGCTAATCTAAGCGATATGCGCACTAAAGCTCATTTGTTCAATACACACCTTACTGACAGAGCCGGCCCTGGTACCGGGCGACGGCCCAGGGCATCAAAAATTGGGGGGCATCATATTTTAGTTTCATGTTATATTGAGATAGAAAGTAAATTTGAAAGTACAAATATGAAGCTTTTTTGGATATAGTAACTTAGATGAAGAAGATGATGTATGTCGGAGAGAGAAAGTGGAAATGAAAAGAATAAATACAAAACACCATGTGGCCATGTGTGATGAAGTAGACCGATTAGTCACCTTTTAATAATTTGTCAGTTTTTTTGAAAACCAACTGTTTTGCTGTTTATTTGTAAGAATAATTAACTGCATGCTAGTATATTCTATGTATTATTATCATTATTATTGTTGTGTGAATTGTGAAATATAGATTAATGAAGTCATTTTTGCGGGTAAGGCTCAATAATATCTTAAAATATATGTTGATTTTTTATTTTTTAACAAGCATGGTTACCCGCGCGTTGCTGCGGGACGTTAATTTTTCGCGCATAGTTGCGGGTTTAATTGTTTTTTTCTAATTTTTTTTATTTTATGCGGGTTTATTTTTTCGGGCTTATGTTTAATAGTGGTTTTTTTTATATGGGCTTATGTGTTAGGCCTCATGGCGCGGGTATTTTTTGATCTAAATAAGTCAGTACTTTTGTAATTTTCTTTTTTTATTTTGTGCCGAGTATTTTTTTTTATATTGCGTATTTATAAAAAAAAAGTGGCCATATTACTGTAGCATGACGTAAAAAACGACGTCGTATCACTTTTGTGCCGAACAAATTTTTTTTTTAATATTATTTTGTGCGGGTTTATTTTTTTGGTCTTATGTTTAATAGTGGTTTTTTTTATATAAGTCAGTACTTTTGTAATTTTCTTTTTTTTATTTTGTGTCGAGTATTTTTTTTTTGTATTGCGTATTTAAAAAAAAAATGGGCCGGCCTAAACTGGGAGCCCATTGGGCCTACACAGTTCATATTAGCAGTAGCACGACCGTATGTAAAAAAACGACGTGCCTCTATCACATTTGTTGCCTAAAAACACAAACAAATATTTTTTTTTAATATTATTTTTTGCGGGTTGTTTTTTTATATGAGCTTATGTGTTGGGCCTCATGACGCGGGTATTTTTTGATATGAATAAGTCAGTACTTTTGTAATTTTATTTTTTTTATTTTGTGTCGAGTATTTTTTTTTTGTATTGCGTATTTAAAAATAAAAAAAAGTGGGCCGACCCAAACTGTGAGCCCATTGGGCCGAGCACTGTTCATATTACTGTAGCACGACGATTAAAAAAAAAAGTGGGCCGGCCCAAACTGAGAGCCCATTGAGCCGAACACTGTTCATATTACTGTAGCACGACGTAAAAAACGACGTCGTATTACTTTTGTAATGTGTATGTATATAATGAGAGTACGTCTCGTAAATTTTTTTTTTCTTCTTATTTTTGGCCAAAGAAGAGGAGCGGGATTATAAAGTTTTTTTTTTTTCCGGGCCGATGAACAGTAACCGAGCCCAGTAGACCGGGTACTGTTCATTTTACTGTAGCAGCAAGTCAAAAACGACGTAGTACCACTTTTAAAATGAGCACTTTTTTTTTCATATTATTTTGTGCGGGTTTATTTTTTCGGTCTCATGTTTGATAGTTTCTTTTGTTCTTATATTAAATGACAATCGCGCGTTTTTTTTTTTTTTGGCCCAGGCCGATAGAAAGCCGTAAATAGTTAAAAATGAGAGTACGTCCCGTAAATTTTTTTTTCTTATTTTTGGCCAAAGAAGGAGAGCGGGATTATAAAGTTTTTTTTTTTTTTTTTCTGGGCCGATGAACAGTACCCGAGCCCAGTGGGCCGGGTACTGTTCATATTACTGTACCAAGCCGCAAAAACGGCGGCGTTTCACTTTTGTTATGTGTATTACTATAATATAATGGTAATTCACTATCACATAACATATACTCGTATAACATAAATTCATCGTACAAACATTTAGTTATAAACATTATCATATTATATGTGGTAATCATTGGGAGACCATTGCTTTCATTTACTTTATCATATGATATGCATTATTTGGTTTATAATAACCGTTCGTCTCAAAATAAGTGTCATGTCTTGATTTTTAAAGTTTTTTTTTTAACTTTAATCTTAAATATTTTTGTTTGTGTTATAGAATACTTGATGCAAAATATATGAATAAATTAAGTTTTAAATGTATTTTCATTGGTATAATTTACATCAAGAGATATATAACACAAAGAAAAATATTTAAGGTTTTAAAAAGTTAAAACAAGACGCTTATTTTGAGACGAATAAAGTAATTTTTTCATGAGCATCGGATGTGATAGGATAATTGTTGCGTTTGCTTCAAAAAATGCATGACAACAGCGTTTAGACTGTTATCTAGGTATCAAACCCCTAAAGATAACGTGTTTTTATTGTTTACAAAGGGGCATTTTTTTCGATTCGCCCAAGACATCTCAATACTCAGGACCGGCCCTGCTTACTGAAACCTTAATAAGTATAGTTAAGAAATGTTACTAAGCATAGCATATTCATTGCCCTTCTATGGTTAGCAAAACACAAAAATAAATACATTATTTTATCACTAAACGCTTCAACATATCTACTCCAGTTTGTCACCACTATGGATGAACAAAAAGGAACCATCGAATGAAACACATTTCTTCATCATCGTCATAGTTCTTGAGGAATGTGGTCCATGTATCATCGTTACATTCACTAGGAGCCAATGCTTAACCACATCAACGACACAAACAATACACACATCGCCGTTGCCATAAATCTATTTATATTTCACCAACACTATCTAAACTCTTTCAAATCAGACATGTTATTTAGTTTGGGCTTATTCACACACACCTATAACGAAAACATCCATTAACCTCATCCGAGCCAAGGACCAATAACGCAAAAGAAACCAACTCAAAGGCTGTGTTTGGAGAAGGCTTACCAGGGTTTATGCGAGCTTAAGCTTTTAAAATAAGTTTTGTTTGTCACAAATGCTTATAGAAGCTTTTATAAGCCACAAGCCTCTATAAGCCCACGTCCATTGAAAGGGGCTTATAGCTAGTCAAATTACTTAAATACCGTTCGAAATATAATGAATTATCACGCAAAATCTGAAATTATACTTGTATTTAATTTGATGCATTTTTATGCGATTTTACATTAATAAGTTTTAACTCTAACTAGTTCACCAAAAAACTTTTTATAAATATAAACTCCAACTTTCGGCTTATACTATAAGCTGCATCCTTGCTTCAGCCCTGCCCATTTTAGAAAACCAAAACACTTGTATAAATTGACAAAAACAGGCATTTAAAAAACCAAGGGACTAAAAGTGTAACTCGCTCATCTGTTATAAATAATTGAATCAAAACCTGTAACCCCTGTCTCTTTCCCTCTCATTTATTCACAACAACAATTTCACACAGATAAAACCAAATTTTAATTAAAATTATTAGGTTTTATATCATTAATTCGCATATATATAAAAAAAATCAAAAGTATAAGAAAATTTGTAGGAATTAATTGCTGCATTTTGACATCTGAGCCATAAATGTCTAGAACAAATTCTGATAATGTATCAGGTAAATTTTCAAGCCCTAATTGTTGTTAATTTCATTATTATGATATTAGGGCTTATATATGTGATTAACGTATATAGAATAAATTCTGATATTGTTTTATATGATGATAATGCTTATGAAATGCAGGTGATTATGGTTTTATATGATGTTTAGGGCTTATGAAATGGATACGGATGTGATTAATGTCGGCGAAATTATGGATATTCTGATTTATGATATATATCTTTTATCTGATGTATAGGGCTTATGAAATGGTGATTTAGGCTATCAATGTTGATGAAATTACGATTATCATGATGTAAAAAAGATTATTCTGGTTTTATATAGTGTTTAGGGCTTATGAAATGGGTATGTATGTGACTAATTTTGGTAAAATGGTAGACTTTATGATTTATTATTTGAATGCTGGTGAGAATGTAGGTGATTATGGTTTTATAGGATGTTAGGGCTTATGGAATGATTATATATGTGATTAATGTTGGTGAAATTTTTAATGTTATTGTTATTATGATGTTAGGGCTTATGCAACGGTGATTGCGGTTATTAATGTTGATAAACTTATTGAATTATTATGATGATATTTGCAGATGTGTAAGACGTTTGATGGTCTTTGACTTTTGAGGTTCAAATGTCTACAACGCAAAAGAAACCGGATTCTGAAAATGTATCAGGTAAGATCAAGTCATTCGAGTTACTCATCATGCTGTTGTTGTTGTGGTTTTGTATATTTTGGTTATATGATGTTTGAGAAATATTGCTGTTTTTTAATTGTAGGGCATGGTTGCAAAAATGTAGGAAAAAGCACTCAACGTAGAGAAAATGTAGAAAGCTGCCAAAATTCAGCAAGTATGTTATCATGATTCGAGTCATTATTCATATTTTTTTTTTGTTATCAGATTGTGGGTAAAGTTATAATTTGGAGAATTTTGTAATTTCCGAATTATAGGTTATGCGTGCAAACATGATGGAAAAAACAGTCAACAGGGAGACATTGTATCAGGTGATAATCGAGTTATTCGTGCTGTTTTTTTTGTTTGTTTGTAGATTGTGGTTTATACGATGTATTGAGCTTATGGTATGGGTAACTTATGGAACCGATGTTAGTGAAGTTTGTGAATATAAATAGTGATATGATATGGAGGGTTTTTGTGGCCTTTGGATTGTAGGTTATGGTGGTAAACATGAAGGAAAAAACGCTCAAGAAGGAGAAAACGTATCAGGTGATAATGGAGTTTTTTCGTGTTGTTTTTTTGTAGATTGTGGTTTATATGATGTTCTGATATGGTTAATTTTTAGAAAGCTGGTAAAATTTGTGTATTTAAATAGTGATATGATATGGAGGATTTGTGGCTTTTGGATTATAGGTCACGGTGGAAAAATTGAAGTAAAAAACACTCGGCGTAAAGAAAATGTAGAAATCTGCCAAATTTCAGCAAGTATGTTTTCATGATTTAAGGCATTGTACCTGTTGTGTTTTTTAGCTTGTGGTTTTTGTGATGTTTTGAGGTTATGATATGGTTAATTAATGAAAATCTTATTTGCAAAGTTTGTTTATCTAAATTTAGTTATAATATGGAGGATTTTATGGCTTTCGAATTATAGGAGATGGTTGCAAAAATGAAGGAAAAAACAATCAATGTGGGGAAAATGTATCAGGTGATAATCTAGTTACTCGTGCTGTTTTTTGTTTTGTAGATTGTGGTTTAATTGAGTTCCGAGGATATAATATGGTCACTTTGTGGAACTGTTGTTGCTTAAGTTTATGTGTTTAAGTTGTACTATGATATGGAGGATTTTGTGCCTTTTGGATTATAGGAGATGGTGGCAAACATGAAGGAAAAAACCCTCAACTTGGAGAAAATGTTTCAGCTGGTAATAATTCAAGTTATTCGTGTTTTTTATTTATTTGTAGGTTGTGGTTTATGTGATGTTTTCAGGTTATGATATATGGTTAAATTCATGTCACTGTTTCTGTTGTTTTGTATATTGTGGTTTATATGATGTTTGAGGATATTATGGTTTTCGAATCGTAGGGCGTGGTTGCAAAAATGAAGAAAAGAACACTCAGTGTAAAGAAAATGTAGAAAGCTGCCAAATTTCAGCAAGTATGTTTTCATGATTTAAGGCATTATTTGTGTTTGTTTATGTTTTTCAGATTGTGGTTTATGTGATGTTTTTGAGGTTGTTATGATATGCTTTGTTTACGGAAATCTTAATGTGGAGGATTTTGTGGCTTTTGCAATTATAGGAGATGGTTGCAAACACGAAGGGAAAAACACTCAACATGGAGCAAATGTATCAGGTGACATTCGAGTTACATGTGTTGTGTTTAGATTCTTATACATGTGATGTTTTGAGGTCATGATATAGTTAATTTATGGAAATGTTGGTAAATTTGTGTACTTTAATTGTGATATGATATGAAGGATTTTGCGGCTTTTGATTTATAGGCTATGGTAGCAAAACTGAAGGCAAAAACGCTCAACATGGAGAAAATGTATCAGGTTATTACCAAGTTATTCTTGTCGTTTTTTTTCGTATACTGTGATTTATATGATGTTTTGAGGTTATGATATGTTAATTCGTGGAACTGTTCTTGGCAAAGTTTGTGTTCAAATTGTGACAATGATACCGATTATTTTGTGGCTTGTGGATTATAGGTTATGGTTGCAAAAATGAAGGAAAAAACGCTCAACTTGGAGAAAATGTAGAAAGCTGCCAAAATTCAACAAGTATGATTGCTTTCTTTTGAAGTTATTATTTTATAATTTGTGCAAAGTTTATTTTTGCAAATTGTAGTTTTGGCTGTTGCATCTTTACAAGAATTATGGTTTGTTTGTGATAAAAAATGATTGCATGGGTTCAACATTTTAATAATGAGATTTTCTAGTTTGCAAGTCCAAAATGTTTGTAATATAGTGAAAGATGTTATTTCTATGCAACACATGTGTTAATTCTTATATCAACTATTATATTGAAAACATATCAGTTGACTCTTAAAAGTAAATAATAAGCTGTCTCGATTGACGGGTTAGTACTATATTCAAGGTGATGGTCGATGGTTTTTTAGTGATTCTATGCGGGTCTTCTTTGTGTTATAAAAAGAAACAAAGAGTGAAATTAAGTCTGACTTATGATCAAAGGCATATCTGCACGCACAATTTAGCTCTAGGAGTATGTTCTGAGATTTGTATGAGGTGTTGTCTCTTATACTAAAGAAACCAGATGCACTTTTTATGGAAAATAGCTATACTAAAATGTTGAAATCTAGGAGTATGTATGTCTTTTAATAAGTTCATTTATTGGAGCTTGCATCAGTTAGATACCCAAGATCTTCACGCCACCTTCTTTTTCTGCTTGAAGTCACAGTCCTATATATTAGAGTAGATTTTTACAGAATTTAGGTCCCCTAAATTTATGGAGACAATTCTTTGACACAACTCGTTGTGATGTTAGTCAAAAGTACTTTCTGTTATCTGTTGCATTCCCTTAATTCTAAATTATACTTCTTTGTCTTGATGTTACACTTAATGTTATGATTATCAATTTATCATCTCAGGAGCTTCCCTCTATGACCTCTTATGTTTAGAAAATAGAGAAAATGGGTGCTGCTCATTTGGACACCCTCGATCTGACAGTATGATTTCATTCTTTGTGCACCATGACTTATGATATGCTTGTTTCCATCGTTTATGCAAACTGACTTGTGTAAATAAAATTGTGTGTTTATGCCTAATTGTTTTCAATGACATGCCTTGTTGTTTACAATAACTTGTACCGCTCAGATTTTAATTAACTAGTTAGTTGATTGTTCCTGATGCAATCTCGGTTTCACTGATTAGGCGCGCAACAAAAGCTAGCAAGTTTTATCTCTGAATGCGGTAACATGTACTGTGCAGAATGTGGAACTCAAGATCCAAAATGGGTGTAAGTGCTAAGCTTCGGATTTTTGTTTTCACTTTTAATAGTCCCACTTTATTCATAAAATCCTTTGCCTGATTCATTGACCATCTGTTTGCTATGCTACCTATTTGTTTTCTGTTAAGTAGCTGATTAGTATACTCTCGACTCGATCAAATGTTCACACTTTTTGATAAAGTATTTATGCGATTATTATCTTCGTTCTTCATATTATATATTGTAACTGAAATTGCATTTTGTTTGGGTGAACAGATCAGTAAGTTTTGGAGCATTTATCTGCATCAAGTGTTCAGGAGCACATAGAAGCCTTGGTGTTCATATATCAAAAGTACGGTAATCGTTCTTTTATTTTATTGTTTCAATCTTGATAACTTGGATTATTAAATGGAAAATAAAATCATTAGATGAACTCTAGTCAGATTGTCACAGGTATTATCAGTTAATTTAGATGATTGGACACATGAAGAAGTTGATCTTGTAATAAAATGTGGCGGCAATGCCATGGTGAATTCAAAATACGAAGCTTCAGTACCCGATAGTAGTAGAAAACCAAAATCCGATTCTTCTATAGAGGACCGTCTTGAGTTTATCAGGTAAAGAATAACAAACCGAATTTGTTTCATCATTCAATCTTTCTTGATTATCACATCAAGGCGACCCAGCTACTGACACTTCCTTATAGGCCACCCAAGTATTTATATTGTTTCATTACACTATATCCTTTAAAAAAAAAAAAACCGGCTCGATCGTAAAAGTTTGCCGTTCTAAAAAAAAACTGGCTCGATGAAAATATAACCTCAAAAGAATTTGAAACGAAAATTGTGTTGGTTTTTTTCTGTTCTGTAGAGAAAAACCTTATTGAACTCTTAACAAGGCAAGAAACTAAATAATTTTTGTATCTATCAGATTTGGTTTAAATAAAACTAGATACATACTTGGGTCGGGTGGCCTCTAAGTTAGCAACAACTGGGGACTGCCTTAATTAATAAAAAAAAAACCTGAACAGTCATTGTCCCTAATTATGAGTTATTAAATATTAATTATCTGCATAACCAGGAGAAAATATGAAAAAAAAGAATTTATGGATGCAAACAAACAGATATGTCTTCGCCCATCACCATCAAACTTGCAGTGTGCTTCTACCGTTGGTGCTATTATGGACAAGAAAAACTCGAACATCCGTAGGCATAGTATTGGTCAAGCGTTTCGCAACAGCTGGCGAAGAAAAGATACTGAAAATAAGGGTGTTGCTGCTAATGCTAATGCACCTGCTGCTACTAATACTACTGCTAATGCTAAGACAAGTACCTCAATGGTAATTGCTTTTTGCTTAAGGTAGCCAAATGGGTCAGTAAGGCGGGTTGGGTAATGGGTTAAAATGGGTAATTTTTTATCGGGGTCGCGTTGGGTTGACCTTCAACACTTTCTGTCCAGATTATTACATTCTTATATAAAAAATTAGTGCCTCAAAATTTGATTACAGATACTATATCATTTCAATAATAAGTTATTTTTTGAATACAATGATGTAGGAGGTTTAATGCATGAAAGTAAACTCTGACCATGTTTAACCTGTTTGGCTGTTTGTAAGCTGCCACTTCATGCTGTCGATTTGTAGGATGATCTCTAATCAACTGCATAGAATCAAAATTAGATATTGTAGCATCCCAGGACTTGTAATATACTGTATAAAATATCCTTTCAAAAGGTTTAATAAGTTGAAAACATGTTTTGAGTGTACAAACAGATATCTGTTTTAGCTTCACGACAAAAGTCTGATTGTTGCTTTTGCTAAACCAGTAGAATAAAAATGTTTTTTGACCACAAAATCTTATTAATGCTTTTCTAATGAAGTTGCATTTAGAGCATTATTAATGTAAATGGCTGAATCTTGTGTATAGGCAGGTATGGTTGAATTTATTGGTCTGATAAAGGTCAATGTGGTCAAAGGCACCAACTTAGCTGTCCGAGATATGATCACCAGTGATCCTTATGTTATCCTCTCATTGGGAAACCAAGTAAGCCTCTCACCCTAATGGAAATTAGTCATAACCTAATTAAAATTTAAAGAAGGTTTAAGTTAGTGAATTTAGTTAAAACTGAGAGTTTCGTACTTATGATGCAGTCGGTCAAAACACGGGTTATAAAGAGCAACCTTAATCCTGTCTGGAACGAAAAGCTAATGTTATCAATTCCTGATAGCATTCCTCCTTTGAAAGTGGTAAGTAAAAAGTTTATATTTTTGACCCATGTACTTATGAATGGGTTGATTTATAGTAAATCAAATCTCAATGGGTCAGATATACGTTTAGCTACTCGGAGATCGGGTCAAAATGGATGAAAATCACCCCAAGTGCCTTTTAACGCATTTATGCAAATATTTAGATTACTAATATTTTGTTAACAAAAATTAATGCATTAACCATTTATTACTAATACTTTCAAAAAAAAATTAGAAAATAGACCAAAAAGTGTTTTCGTGTCAACTCAACCGGGCCTCGCCCGTTTAAGTCGTAGCAAAATACCCATTCTGACTCTAATCCATTTTGAGTTTTAACCCAACCCACAAGTTTGCCACCTCTATTTTCTTTTAAATAGTCCTAATACAGCAATAATAACCACTAAACACTAATCACTCCTCAGAATTTTTTTCGATTCCTGTAGTTGTTATTTACCACGACACAGAGGTAACCCACATGCGGTCTCGACCCGCAGCCCTCTATGTGTTGGCGTGTAGTTTGCGCTCAGATTTCAAAATGCAAGTAGGTGATCCGCTTGGAATACAGCCATGTCTCTGACAGTAGTATGAGACATGCTCACGGGTGTCGGCCTGAGCTATGGTGTCGTGATTGTCAAAAGACGCACGCCTCAAAGAACGCGATTATAAGTTTGTATATTGATATATATCATGTTGCAGATTGTTTATGACAGGGACACATTTAAAGCTGATGATTTTATGGGCGATGCTGAAATTGATATTCAACCGTTAGTATCTGCTGCCAAAGCATCTGAGAATTCTAACCTTGACCAGCCATCAATGCAACTCGAGAAATGGGTAACAAACAAAGACAACACCCTGGTCAAAGATGGTGTCATCACAGTGGCAAAAGGAACCGTGAAGCAAGAAATTTCTCTTAAACTCCAAAACGTTGAAAAGGGTGTGCTAGAAATCGAGCTTGAATGTGTTCCTCTTACTCAATAACGGTATATAAACTTGTGTTTATATAAGAAAAAGCTTCTGCGAAATATCATGGTTCCGTGAATAGTTTGTTCAATTTTCTGCCTTTGTTTTTCTGTATCATATCGAACACGGATATTATAAGTTGTTATTTTGTGTAATATAATCTGAAGTGTTTAATAGATGTTTAGATCATACATTGTTAAATAGATGAAAAATTTCTTTGTACATTGGATGCTGCATGCCTACATTTTACAAAAGATGTATTATCTAAGCTCAATATCATAATAATGATGATTTTGTTAACATACTCTATAACAAAGTAGATTTAGTGATCATATGACACAATATACTAGTGAATAAACAAATAAAAAACTTGAGCAAATAAAAATCTTTTCCCGATTATCTAGCAAAAGCACACAACATAAAGAGAGAAGAACAATCTTAGTGTTTCTTCAATCATTAAAATGCCAAAAAGGTAAAGTTCGATTCTTTTTGGGTAAAAAGTGTGAATTTACCCTCATGCATTTACTTATTACTTCCTTTTTATTAGTTAGAAAACAATTACAAGGAAATAAATTGGGGATTTTTTAACCAATCGTCCCAAGAAAACGTCGTATGACCGGCTATCTTTATTACTAGTAGTATTTTTTAGGGCTAATGACTTAAAAAGTCATCTAACTTGACACTTTTTGTTTTAGTTTCCCACTACAAAAACACTTTTACAAAAAAATATAGCAAGGAGCTAGAAAACAATTACAGTAGGCATTAAATCGCTCGGGTCGCTGGGCTTTGAGTGGAGATGGCCCAAGATTGATCGGTTTATGCTGCATGATACTCTCGTGAAATAATCGGGCCTTCCTCGTTTTGAGGAAAGAGCAGTTATGATCGTGGGGTTGCTGCGCGATGTAATTGTTAGTACGGTGTGAATGAGCAAGTGAAGGGATGAATTGGTTTCTGTGTAGTGGGGATGCTAAAGATGACGTATGTAGAGAGAAAGAAGAAGTAAGTGTCGAAGCTAACTTGACATACTTTTTGTTTGTGTGTGTAGCCATCATTTTTATCTTTCATTATTCTGTCAACTCAATAACTTTCAAAAGTCGATCATTGTGTGTTTCTTGTCGACCGCATTTTACCCTTTCATTTTAAATTAACGACAGGGTTTAAAATAGGTCTGATTTTACATGACCAAATATAGTCACAATCTATCACAAATAGATCGACTTTTGAAAGTTTGATGACAAAATAGGAAAAAATAAAGATGGCCACACACAAAGACAAAAAATGTCAAGTTAGATGACTTTTTAAGTCATTGGCCCTATTTTTTAAAGGGTTTTAGTCGTAGAATAGCAATGAACATTTTCAAATGCACCGATTTATTACGTGTACTCTTAAAAAGTTGTACAATAGCAACGAACTTTCATAAGTGTTTCAATCTGCACATTTTGATGACGTGTCACGTTATAAATGGTGTCATGTGTCAGCCTTTCAGGTATAACACGTCATCAAAATGTGCATAATTGAACACTTATGAAAGTTCGTTGCTATTGTACAACTTTTTAAGAGTACACGTACCAAATTAGTATATTTAGAAAAGATTATTACTATTTTACAACTTTTTAAGAATACACGTACTACATCGATATATTTAAAAAAATTCATTGCTATTATACAACTAAAACCTTTTTTAGAAGATGAAATATAAAAAAGTTTCTTGTAATAGAGATGGATATTATTTTTTGTATTAACATAAGCCCCCATCTTTGCGCCACTTGTCGTATTGTAAACGGGTCGACTGACTGTGATGCAGCGAAGCTCGACACTATCCTTTTCAAATGTAACTTCTATATTAAGTCCAAAAAATGTCAAAAACATTAAATTATGAAGAAACACCCTTCTTTCCATAAAATGTTTTATGAAAAACAAGAAAAATAGAGATCGAGTTCAAATCATTGTTTTCCAACAAAATTCTCTACAAAACACAAAACATGTATTTCTCAACTTAACAAGGAAAACTACAAAACACATTTTATTTGTTTTCTTTGTAACCCCCTTGTTTTCTTGAGAATGAAAAACAGTATCACATGAACGTGTTATCTATGTTTTGTGAAAAATAAATCTCATTTTTTTTGACAAATCTGAAAACACAAAAAAAAAAAAAAAAATTCTCCAACTAAACGCAACCTATATGTTTCTTTTTCCGTTATTATAGGCCAAATCACAAGTAATACAAAAACAACAAATGATCGGCATACAAACGTTGAAAAAAGTGGGGCGATGGTAGGCCTTCAAATCCAAAAACACAGTCGATAAAAATCTAAAAGCAAACAAACGTTATTGTTTCCACCACTTTAAAACACTTTACCAAAAATGACTAATTTGCAAAAACTATCCTCCTGCTTTAGTCAAATTGCAAGAGCAGTCGCTTCGCTACAATAAAAAAAACCGCAAGCATAATCTTTCTCGGAATTTTTATGTGCAGTTATCATCTTTGACATAGACCCTTTGAAAGTGGTTAGCACATTGGAGTATCATGGAGCCGAATTAGGGGATATCACTGGTGTCACGAGACTCTGATAAAATTTATTCAGTTATGCTAATTTTTATAAATGATATCAAAATTTTCAAAACACATCAGGTCTTTAAACATTATGATCCTACTTATGACTTAGTTAGTCCATTAATAAAAAAAAGTTGTAAGCTTCATTTTCATTAAAGTTAATCATTTTAATCGTAATCGTACTTTTTGTTAATTTTCATATATACTACGGTTTAAATGTTTTGCACCAATTATATTTACTTGTGATTTTATCACCAAAAGTACTTGACAAACACAATAATTCACACTAAGAGTATGTTTTGCGAAACGGGTTAGGGTGGAGCTTATATAATAAGCTGGAAGCTGGAGCTTATATTTTATGAAGTTGTTTGGCGAATTAGTAAGAGCTAAAGTTTATTAATGTAAAATCGAATAAAAATACATCAAATTAAATCTATAACCTATATAAAACACGCTTTTGAAATACTCATCTTGGCCCAAAAATCTGTAACAATGACACCTGTAAAATCATATTTAATCGACGGCTGCCCTTTATTCTCTCCCCTCACATTTAATTTTAACAAAAAAAAAACACCACAAGCTAACATCAGCCGTATCTGTGAAGCAAATCAAAATTTTTTAAACCTAGATCTGTGAAGCAAGAAAACTAATCGATTGAGCAGTTAACAAACACCGAAGGACGATTTTAGGCTTTTAGGCCAGCAAGCATCATATTTGACACACATAGGAATCATGGAAAAAAATCGTGATCTTGAATATACTACATCGGATGACGATTTGGTAAACCGTAATCAAGGTAAATTGGATTACTCAATTTTAGGTTTTTTTTTCATCAACAATGATTGTTATTCAGATTATAATTTTCAATGATGCCCATTGATACGTTCATGGTATCTTCACTCCCTTTAGTCATGTGATTTCTTAATGCAAAGGACGATTGGGGTACATGACACATCATGAAGCCGTTGTAAACGTAAAGTCTGCTCCATTTATGGCACAATTCTCTTCAAGGGGACAGGATCCAATCGCACCAGAGAATGTAAGTTAGGAACATTTGCTTATGATTGGTCTATTTGGGAAAAAGGCTTAGCTAAAGAAATTTGTCCAGGTTAGCAAAAAATATACATCATCGGGTTGTAATTTGGGTTGATAAATTTGACACATTGATAAGGAACACGAGTCCGAAAGTAGGGGAGGTATACTCTTAAAACTTTTAAGTGCATTTCTATTTTTCTTCATGACTAAACTTAAGAAATTTGTCCAGCGATTTGAAATTAAGTGGAGTTTAAAATGGTCTAATTAAAGCCGTTTTACAGGTGTTTAGGGTTTGTCTACTGGCAAATTATGCAAGCTTTTAAGGGATGTTTGGCTCATATTCTAATAACCTTCTTATTCTTTTATTTTCAGTCCTTAAAAAATATTCCATTTTTGACCCGTTAAATCACTTACTGGAAGTTATCTTTTTCATGAAAATTAGCTAATGTTATCAGATAAACAAGCCCATGAACCGTGAACATAAGCTAATTGAATCACTTATATGTGTTATTAATTTTATCTTAACTTGCTCCTTAATGTATATGTGTGCTAATAGTGAACGAATTTAAGTATTTATTTTGAAATTCAAGGATGAATTGATAAACTTACTTTTTCCAGCTTATGAGGTTGCTTGGTTGAGCTCATGGCATTTTGTCGTAATCATCGGGCCTAAGTCGTGCTTAATATAACAAATTGTGACATGGGTTTATACAAAGTGTCATTTTTATGTCTTATGTATTCATTAGTTTTTGCACCTCTTGCATATGTTTCTATCATCCCCATAGCTCTAACTGTTTCGAATATCCAAAAGCAATTTTTCAGGTTTTTCATCTTTTTGATTTTTGTCTTGATTAATTCATGTTACTGCTACATTATGGTTATATCTATTGAATCCAATTAATATTACTATAGATGTTTCTGCTAGGCATGAATTGGAAAAAAGGAAGCCTGGTAATGCTGATTTGGGCTGGAGTAACAAAGTAGCTGCAGAGGCCACGATTGCAACAACGCTGATTTACTTTATGATGTGAGGTAACACTGCATGAGGAAACTAGGTGTGTATTCGATGTTACAAACATAAGACAGTTAGATTTTTTTATTGGAAAACATGTTGGATTCTGTTTTAAAATGAAAAAAATACATTTACCTTATACATCAGAACACTGTTTTCCAACAAAATCGAAATGAGCCTGAGCTACAATAAAAAGTGTTGCTATTATACAGCCCTATCGATATGATGTCATTTTTAAAATTAGAGTGGATAGTTTATTTCATAACTAAGAAATGCCGTTTAGGTTTTATGAAGATAGAAACCCGAACCAATTCATTCCTGTCTCGTAATGGGATTGTGCATTGATGTTGTTTGTAGTACAATTTGTCATTTGTTGTTATACGAAAAATGTTATGAATAGTTAAGAGCTGATTCAATATTTAGGTTTAGTACACGTTGTAATTAGTTTTGTGAAGCTGTTGTGTACTTGACCGCGATGTGACAAAATGCATATACGTTACTATTATTGAATATGGCATGTTTCAACCAAGAGACCCGGGTTAGTGGTTGATGGCCACAAAATAGGGAACTTGATCTAAATAGATTGTTAAATACTATATCAACAATACTATATTGCTATACAAGTAACAAGATTACTATTAGGAGTGACAAAATGCATATACGTTACTATTATTGAATATGGCATGTTTCAACCAAGAGACCCGGGTTAGTGGTTGCTGTTTAAAGGAATTGACCCGTAAAATTATGATACTCCTAATCTATCATGTAAAACCAAGATCCATAGAAATATGTAGGCTTATTTCCATCTTATCATCAATAATAAACTACTCATATGATCACATCAGATTAATATGATTATGAATATGCTATTGAGCATAAAATAAGCCAATTTTTGCAAACGATTAGTTCTATTACCATATTATAGTATGTTTTATATGGGATCACTTGAGAAAATTTTCAGTGGGCATTTACAGTAGCCACACAAGTGTATTAAAACTACACAGACTTAAGGACTTCAATAAGACTTATAATTCAGGATATGTTCAATTTGGCGTGTGTTGTCCATTCATCACACACTATTTCTTAAATGTTTATTTCAGACTAATATGGGTCTTATCGATTAGTTCAGGAACTATAATTGAATAGGATGACGTAGTTTTAGCACAACATCTACACTCGATCCAACGCCCTAACACATTTCTTACAGCTTCTGTCCGCTCTAAGTGGAGACTTTTGTTATCATGAACATGCCCGCAAATGGTAGTAAGTAACACATGTAGAAAGATGTATTTAGTTATATTTTCGAACATTTTTAGTTGAATTTGCTCGTACTAACCAGTCTGGATTGAGGTGAAACCTAATGTCTAAATTTGTTCTTCACTGAGGATGATGATATGGAGAGACTCCCCACAGATCAGTTAGTGCAATTTTTTCTTTCACCTTACATTTTGCTTTTTGCTAATCTGCGTTTGTATTGCTATTTGTTGACATGCTGTCTCATGATAAAAATGTGAAATATTTAAGGGCATTTTTTAGGAGAATATGGTGCTCAGGTCCCGACAATGATCATATACAGGTTCCATATGCCAAAATAACTTAGTACGACGAAAGTTAAGAATTTATCTCTTTTAATAGACAAAGATATGACGTGGAAAGAAGACATTCATTTTGATATATCATGCTTAATAAGTGTAAGTTATAAATACTTAGTGTAAAGTATATTTTTAACCAGTAGCATATTATATGTAGATATCCTGGAGAATTTTGGGCGGAAGCTTTCAAAGAGTGTATCGTGGAATCAACTATCCATCTAAAGAGTCTCTTGGAGCGATCCAAGTTGCAACCTCCTGATACCATAATATATATTTTGGACCGCAGTACAAATATAATGTTTTTTACAACTTATATGTATCTGTTTTTAGAGCAGCTATATTGAGTTTTGGACACGTGGCGTTTTAAACTATGAATCTACTCTATTTAACATCAATCATATGTTTTTTTTTTATACAAACCTTTTAATGATGTTTTCACAGCGTTAACTGCCTTTACAACAAATTCCCTGTTTGGACAGAAGAAATATGGAGCATTTGTACGATGTTTTTAGCAGCTTTTGTGTGCTGTCTTTTACAGCTTTTGAATGCTGTTTTTACAACGTTTTTACAGAATAAAGATGCAGAGATATGGCTTTTTGGACAACAAAGATGTGGTTGTTTTTACAGTATTCTTTTACTGGCCTTTGCCAGGCAGTACAGATTCTAACTAAAGTCATGTCTCAGGTTTCAACTTATCATGATGCAAGTCCTTTTTGTTGTTTGCATTCAGTAAATAACAAGAATTACAAATATAGTAAACCCTTAAACATAAAGAAAAAAATCCCAAGTAAAACATGCCACTAAACTAAAGATGGTCCGCATAATAAAATGAGAAACCATAGGGAAAAAAATACATATAGAAACTCTCAAACATACAAGCCAAATACCACCTCCAACGAAAAAGTAACTAGTAACACATCAAGCAACCTTAGGATCAAAATTCATATACATAAAACGCGTTGTAGTCATAACGACCCATCAAACCAATCGGCTTAATTTAATAAAGTTATAAAACACAAGCACGTATAAATTTATTTCATTTTATCATGGTTATTTTATTTCAAACTGCAAACAAGCAAAACATCACTGAACAACTATGTATTGTATTGTAAATGATAACATTAAATAGAAACCCGACGAATTTATGTAAATGATAGACAATAGTTGGAACAACCAAACAGTATCGAACAACTATCAAAATGTACAGTGGTACTCTACATAATCTTAAAGCTAACCGCCAACGCGGTGCCCTTATAGCTTAGTAAGATAATTTTACAGCTTTTGTTTATAATCCTTTAGAATATTAATGATATTATAATATGTAACTAACTATAAGCCCCTATTATATGCACGTTTTAATTAGATTGACTGTATCCAATTTATGGCTTATGAGATTACGCACCTGAGATGCAATTTTACTTATGCATCCGCCTTTTTTTCTCCTTTCTCGAACTTGGGTTTATTGAGAACACCTGAAAGCTCACTAGTGTTTTTTACCTTTTCCTAAGTACTTGAGCCATATTTGTCTCATTTCATGTAGTCCCATTTACTTGAGTTACAACCAATTTTTGACTCTACATTGACCTATGGAGGTTTTGGGAAACCCATTTTTATCAGCCATCCGTAATCCCAGCAATTCAAAGCTTCGAGTCCGCCTCATTATTGGTGCCTTTAAATGGAATCGCAAGGCATACGTAATATTCTTCCCTTTCCGATCTCGTAGTATTATTCCTTCTCCACATCCGTCAACTCAAGACGAACCGGACTCCTAGAACAAGGTCCATTGTGTCCGGAGCGGTTCTACCCCTTTGGCGAAGCGTCCGAGTTTTTTCTCTCCTTTCTACGATCAAATCGTGCTAGCACTTGCCTCTTTAACAATATCTATCGCCTATAATGTACCAAATTTCTCCAAGCAGTAGGCTCCTCTTTTGCATCCATACCACAACTTCCTGGGTTTGATATATATTTTTTGATTGATTGAATCCGTTATTTACTGCAATTGGTGTGCTTGGAAGTATCTATACTTACCTTTAGCACGTGGCATGTACTATCTAGCACTAAATTTTTCCATGGAATTGTAGTTTACTTCCACCCCTAGCCGCTCACTAACAAAGTATATTGGCCTTTGTTTTTGGCCTACTCCTTTCTGTCATCAGCACAGCACTAACCGCTTTTCTTTAGATGACTTTCAATATAGATGAATCAGTTCCTAATCCTCCTTTTCTGCAGGTGGCGATGAAGCATAGGGTAGGTATCTATAGCTCCTTCATTTCTTGAATGCGACTTTCCACTTCACTTCTGGCCATAGGAATTCCACTTTTCTTTGTGCATTCTTTAGCGTTGAAGAATGTTCACGTTTTTCTCATTTTTTGCTAAAATCCGGGTTATTTAGGCTTCGATCACCCCCCCCCCCATACCCACCCCTTCCCCTTTAATTTTCTGCACATCTTTAACATTTTTGGTGAATGGAGGCTTAGCACAGCGTCTACTTGTCAGGCATATCTAATGCCTTAGATATGACATGTATCCTAGGAACATTCTCTCTTCAACTCAAAAGTTCAAATACTTCTTTGGGTACAATTTCATATTGATTTTTCTGCGGTTCTAGAATTCTTTTCTATTTCGCTTTAGTGACATACCTCATCCTCCTGTAACTTTTAATGACAAGTCATCCACATATAACTTCAAGGTTTCTACAATTTGTCCGGAATTCCCTGTCCCACTATCCGCTGTAGGATTTGCTCCAGCGTTTCTTAGCCGAAAGGCATATTCCGTGTAACAAAATGCCTTGGTTTGTGATGACGGAGTTTTTTCTACGTCATCCTCTGCATTTTGTATTTGGTGATACCCCTGGTATCGCGCCGAGAAAGCATTTGATAGGAATCCCGCAAGGGATTCCGACCTGTCGCTTTTCCGGCAGGGTATCCGTCCTTGGGGCATGCTTTATTGATCCTTAAAGTCAACACACATTCTCCAACAGTCATCATTTCTTTAAAACCATCACCGTGTTTTGAAAAGCCAATCGTGGTAGTAAACTTCCATCATGATTCCACACGCGTCACGAGTTTACTGACTTCTCTCTTAATTGTTATATTTCTTTCTGCCGCTTTGACCTCTTTCTTCCTGCTGATTGGTTGCAACCTTCTACGTACAAGTTAACCTATGTTCCGCTACGTGCCATTGAATGACGCCCGTCATATCTTGGGGTCCAAGCAATATATCCCAATTCCACATACGTTTGGTAGGACACACAGTTGTTTTTCGCGGGTCACTTCACCGTGATATTAGAGTCAAGCATCTTCTGTCTGCTCTGTTGTTCCGGATTGATTGCCACTATAATCTTTCTTCTTCTACTTTTGTTCACAACAGGGGTTGGTCGTCTGGTCCGAGACCATTCGCACATACAATGGAATGATTCTACTACTCCTAGCGAATGGTTCCCCCTCATAACCGGGAACTTTATCATTCCGTGCGTTGTTATGGGAAGCTGCTTACATTTTTCGCAACCCCGCCTGCCAATGATTCCTTATAAACGAGACGTTGCATCTCACCACCATGAAGTTCCATCATGTTATTTGAATTTCATCATCCCCAACTTTCACAAAGTGTTATTTTTCCTAATGGCCATTTCTATTTCACCGTTAATCCCTACTAGCGAAGTGGCCGGGAAACCAATTTGATTTCTCATTTCCGGACGGAGTCGATTAAAGCAGTAGCCATAAGTATCTCAAATGATGATCCTCCGTCATTAAACCATAGCGTGCACTGTGGTACCTCTTATGTTGCTTCTATTAGCAGGGGCCTGCTGCTCCGTCATCGTCGCCCGTAAGACGAATGAGATTTCGAGGTCGGTGTGAGAAACTTTGAGTTATCTTCTGCCCTTACTCCCTTTTGTGCCACGCTGAATCATTAATATTGCCTGAAGTTTTCTTTCGTTTGCTCTCCTTTCTTTCTGCGGGTCTTTCCCGCTGTTTTGTTTTACATCCTTTGATTACATTGACTCAAGCATTCCCATTTAGCATGTCCTCATTTGCTTCTCATGTTGCATTCATCCGTGTTGTGCCCTACTTCTTCTCCTTGAAATTCGCAAAACTTGTTTCAATTCCTGTTTCAAACCTGGAGTTGTCATCGAGGTGGGTTTTTTAATTATCCTTTTCTAAGGACAAATCTTCCCCGGGGTTGTTTTTAAGGGCTAGATAGCCATATGTCCGGCCAATCTTTTCTTGCTTACGTATGGATGCGCCAGCATCCCCTTTTTTGAAATCTTGCTTGTGCATCCCCTTCCTGAGTAGCCATGTAGCGGGAGGTTTTCTTCCTTTCTCTTGATATAAAAGCAGCCTCCTGCCCATGCAGGAAGGACGTGTCCCATTGCATCATTCATCTACTGTTTTAAGAATTTTCTCAGTGGACCTTTTTATGAGCTCAGGATTGGTCGTCCTGCACGAATCCGAGATTCCTCATGCATGTCCGGCGCACCCTGACGTTTCCGCATCTCCGACTTGGTATCTTTGTCTGAGAGTCTTCTGTAATCCCCATCTCTTTGCTTATGTTGTGTGCGTACTATAGGTCTCTGATGCATTTTTTCTGTTGGAGGTAATTTTTCAAGAACGTTCTTCCCACAGTCATCGTAACTGATCTAATAAGAATACTCGGGAGGAAATTCGTCAAATCCATACCCGACGTTCCAGTAAAGTGTGAGTAAACTATGACACCAATGTTGGGAAGACCCATCTTTCCCGTCTGTGCCGCGGCCTGGAAATTTTAAAGTGATCTTTCCGTATCTCCACTTACACGTCATACGGGGTTTTTTATATGACCAGACATTCGGGTTTTATGGAAGTTGAAAGGCGAGATCCGAACGTGAACGAATCATACTCGCACATGACCCAGGCTTAAAGAGAGGTCGTCATCTCATTACTGGGCTTTTTGCTTTGTATTTAACTTCCAGTGCCCCCTCCACTGTCTTCCTTCAGAATGTTTTAACGTATAACAACTTGAGTTTTCCTGACACTGTCGGAGTATGCGGACACACTCCTCCTCTGCTTCCAAGCCTTTTGAATACTTACGTTCTCTCCTGCCTTGGTTCTTTTTGATCATGCCGGTGACCTTAACTTTATTTCTACGGCTGCTTCAGCACTTGTAAGACCTAGAACTCTCTGGTGTGGGCTATATCGCATGTGTCTTCTAGTGAACTCTTAGTCCTTGATTCGAGTATGCCATGACTCTTGCGACTTTAGTGTTCCTTCCGAACGTCTTCCAAAATCTAGTCGCAAGCTTTTTACTCTTCCAGTTTTTCTTTCTTCCTATCGCTCAGCTCATAATTTTCTGCCATGATTGGCATTAACTCTCATAAGTGCTTTCGCAGAATTCTCAAGCGTCTACACGATGTAGTCCCTCAGCTGACCCTGAAGGGGTTTGTTTGTCTTTTCCCTAACCGGTTCCGAACCAACGATACTGGGATGTGCTAGGGTAGGTTGTTCATTGCTCATGGTGAGATTTTCAAGAACGCAGTTATAATCGGTCCCACAGGGATGCGCCAAACTATGTAGTACAATTTATGTTAAGTGGTAAGTTGGATTGGGGACCTTCGTGGGCGGCCCAACAAGTTCATGAATGGCTTGGATCTTGTACGAAATCAAGTATCTAGAAGGGATTGGATTAGCCTCATGGCACAATGAGAGTAAACGTTAGCCGTTACCGTGGGGGCGGACCCACACGATTTAGACTCCCGGCGTAAGATAAAAAGCATGTTTTTCAGAGATATAGTGATCAGAGGTGAGAGAATATGTCTACCTCTTTGGAATGATACAAATGATTCCATTTATAGGCTAGTACTACTAGTTGTTTCCTTATAAATCACATATAAATTGTTGGTGGCCTATAGTGGACACTGCGGCAATGGAACCGACCATAATCGTGATTGCAGCAAGCGACCTACTTCCGCGGACGTTGTCAATCCGTTTGCAATGTTTAACGGAAGCAATAGGGATAGTCCGCGTAACCGACTTAAATATGTGCCAAAACGCCGCTGCATACGGGACTGGTCTTAGTTTCGGCCCTATATGCTTGTAATCGGATCTAGTTGGGCCAAGGCTTTGTTCTGATAGTGTGGGTTTGGCCCAAAGTCATGTTAGACTTCCTATACGTCATCAAGTATCATGGAGCCGAATTAGTGGATATTACTGGTGTCACGAGACTCTGATAAAATTTATTCAGTTATGCTAACTTTTATAAATGATATCAAAATTTTCAAAACACGTCAGGTCTTTAAACATTATGATCCTACTTATGACTTAGTTAGTCCATTAATAAAAAAAAGTTGTAAGCTTCGTTTTCATTAAAGTTAATCATTTTAATCGTAATCGTACTTTTTGTTAATTTTCTTATATACTACGGTTTAAATGTTTTGCACCAATTATATTT
Source organism: Tanacetum coccineum (assembly GCA_026074375.1). NCBI lineage: Eukaryota > Viridiplantae > Streptophyta > Magnoliopsida > Asterales > Asteraceae > Tanacetum > Tanacetum coccineum. The sequence goes on along the minus strand of BQNB010000705.1, from coordinate 27,005 downwards.
ACTTGTGATTTTATCACCAAGAGTACTTGACAAACACAATAATTTCACACTAAGAGTATGTTTTGCGAAACGGGTTGGGGCGGAGCTTATATAATAAGCTGGAAGCCGGAGCTTATATTTTATGAAGTTGTTTGGCGAATTAGTAAGAGCTAAAGTTTATTAATATAAAATCAGATAAAAATACATCAAATTAAATTAAGATATATTTACAGCTTTTGTTTGATAATCCGTTATATTTTAAATGATATTTAAGTATTTTAACTAACTATAAGCCCCTATTAGCACGTTTTAATTAGATTGAGCTTATGAAATTTATGGCTTATAAAAGATACCATAAGCATGTGTGGGAAACAAAGCTTATTTTATAAGCTAGCTTATTTTAGCAACTTAAGCTCATAAAAGCCTTCAAAAGTTTCGTCCCAAGCAAAAGACTCTTGCGTTGTAATATGACTAATATCTTTAATGGTAATACAATAGGATGAAAACAGAAAATTTTGGTGTTTCTTTTTTACTTATTATGAACATAAATCCTACATGTGAAAACACAAACCTCATCTATACTCGGGTCTTTTCTATTCACGAATCACATCGACGACCACCATTGCCGGTTGTCTATCATCACACATCCATTTCCTCGACCATAACATTATTAGTGACCATGAATTTAGGAGATCTATGTTTTGTTACTAGTTTCATTCAAATCAAAACAACAAACAACTCTTCTGATCTTTGAACTTCTTTTTCAATCACAAATTTCGCTTGCATTTATATATGACAAACATTTGCAAACAGGAGAGTGTATCCAAACAAGATATAAAAAGAAACAACTACTTAAATCACAGGGGTGGCTTTTGCAAATTACTCAAAAAATCATTAGATAAAAATTCTATATACTGTACTAAAAAACATATTAAAACGTTCATGTGCACACCACCCAACACACAAAAACACAGACACAACACAACACAACACCCTGAACATTAAACTAAACTGAACAAAACCCTTTTTTACACACATTCTTCTCTCTCATCAAAACCCAACTTCTTTTTTTAACTTTTTTTTCATGGATTCCAAATGGGTTTTTTTAGAAACAAAATCTTGCTGAAAAAAATTGAGGGAAAATCATGGGCATTGTGAAGTTAATGGTGGTGTTTGGGGTTTTAATCATTGGGTGTGTTTGGTGTGAAGATAATAGTACTAGTAGTGATGCTGGTGTTTATATTGTCACACTTAAACAAGCTCCTTATGTATTTACTAGTGGTTATTATAAAGTGAGTAGAGGTAAGAAAGTGAATGAGGTTTTGGGGGTTCATGGTTTGAGTTCTGGTGGTGGTGGAGCTAATACACTTGATAATCCAAGGTGAAAATTATGCTTTTTTAGATATGAATTTGTTGGAAATTAGTATGTTTTTGCATTGGTTTTGGTTTAAGGTTATTGTAGTTATGTTTGCTTTTTGGTTTTTTTATGGTGGAAATTATGTATTTTTAGGTTTTCTTTAGTGATTTTGGATATTAATTTGTTTTTAAGTTTGCTACTAGTTTGTGTATGTTTATTATTAGAATTGATTTTATTCAAGTTTATTGTTGAGTTACTTTACATGTTTTATAGATCAAAGTAGTATAGTAAGAAAGTAGTTGCTATCGATCATATGAACATGAGCCAAAGAATTCTTCATTTTTAGGTTTTATATTGTTTATGGATTGAATTTGATATGGTTTTTATTTGTCAATTTTTTTAGTTGTTACTAGTTTGCACAAGTTTTTTATTTGCATTTGTTTTGTGCAAGTCTATTGTAGTTATGTTTTTTTAGGTTTTGCGGGGTTAATTAGTTGGAATAGCAAAGATATGTACCTGTTTTGTCGGTGAATTACAAAATTACCAATTATAATAGTAACGTACTTGCAATTTGTAATCTATCGTAGCACTACGAGATCAAAAAAGGTTGCTCCTTGGTAAGAAAAAAGACATGCAAGTATATTGCTAGATCAAAAAGTACCAAATTATACGTAGTATGTATACTAATCTATATGCTATATTTAGAATATATCATTTTAGTGCTTCCTACTTTACCTACAATATATGATGACAAAATAGTTCCGTTATTAATTGATGAAAGTATGGGTGTGATGAATTGGTATGCACTTTGACTTATGGGGATCAAAGTGGGCTGCTTTTCAACTTTAATATTGATGTTGGCTTTTAACTTTTATGATGGGAAGGCATTCTTGGATTTATATTCTTGTACGTAGTAAATAGTTGAGCAAAAGTAAAATCATGTAAGCCTAATTTCAGAAATTATTTAGGATAGAATTAAACAAGACTCGTAACAACTCACAATGAGCAAAAGTACACTTAATTATGTTTGAACAAAAAGTTCCGCGTCCATTATGTTAACTTAATTTTTTGGTTATCTCCAAATTTAGTTCATTTGCTTACGTTGTGTTTGTTTTTTCCTAATCTAGTTTCAGTAACATCACGAGCAAACACCACCATTATGGTTCCCGTATAGCACGAGTTCATGATTCACTATTGAGGCGGGTTCTAAAAGGGGAGAAATATATAAAACTGTACAGCTATCACTACTTAGTTAACGGATTTGCTGTTCTTGTTACTCCCCAACAGGTAAAATCTTCAATTGCTCATTATCGTTGTCCATTCCTCCTATTTGTTATTTTCCTTGTACAACTATCATATATTTTTTTATTAACCACTCATTAAATATGATTAAATAGGATGTACTCCCTTTAGTCCAATATGGTTCGTGTTAAAACAGGTAACTTTTTAGTGTACGTCAAAACAGGTTGATCTGGGTCCAGTTGACGCGTAAAAACTTTTTTGTTTCCTGAATTCTACAAAAGACTTAAGGTCTTAACTCTCTACGTTAATTATGAGTATTAAGCTATCATACAATATGAAACGTATTAGGTCATTTTAAGCATTTTTTATGACTGTTGCTCCGTTTGACCATCTCAACCTGTTTCCATTTGAGCTAAAATATTTACTCATATGACCCATTACCTGTTAGAGGCAAAGTATAACTGAATAGACAGGCTAACCCATAAATCAGTTGAAATTACCACCTCTGAAAAAAAGATGTCTTAATTTGTTTTTATCATACCCATATGACCTTCAGTGAGGACTTTAGAAGATCATTTGGAAAGCTTACAAGTGATCGCTTGAAGAAATTGGTCTTAAATCTTTTATTGAGACTTTCTACTGGCTGGTTTCCCTCTCACCTGCCGGAGGTCTTTCTGGAAGAAGTCCCTTTACCCTCGGGTAGGGGAGTGGCTGTCTACATCCCACCTCCCCCATACCTCGCTCCTGCGGGATTGGGTAATGTTGTTGTTGTGTATACGCATATGACCTTTTAGAGGGAAGTATGACCACCCGTTCCCATATCCTCAAAAAGACATTAAGAAGCAATATCTTCCCTACAAAAAACTACAGTAGTATTTTGACTAAGGAAACTTTTCACGTATGTCTTACATTGGAACATTGTTGTTTTGCACGTGAAGGCACACAAGTTGTCGGGGCGAAAGGAAGTGGCAAACGTGGTCACCGATTATTCTGTTAGAACTGCAACTACACATACCCCTCAGTTCTTGGGGTTACCTCAAGGGGCATGGCTCCAAGAAGGTGGGTATGAGACTGCTGGCGAAGGAGTTGTAATCGGGTTGATAGACACGGGAATTGATCCGACCCATGTAAGCTTTGCTGATGGTCTTTCTGAAAATAGTTATCCTGTTCCCGATCATTTCACGGGCGTTTGTGAAGTCACTCGAGACTTCCCATCAGGATCCTGTAACCGGAAACTTGTTGGGGCCCGTCATTTTGCAGCATCTGCTATTACACGAGGGATTTTCAATGCCTCTCAAGATTATGCTTCACCATTTGATGGTGATGGCCATGGGACGTGAGTAGTTTTGTCTTTTTTGTATATGGGCATGATTTGGTAGTAAATCTTTTTGGACTATATAGATTAGGTAGTTCGATTTCGTTTTAAAAATTGTACTTTTTGAACGGGGATAATTGCTTAAAAAGCTGTATGATATTCTGTTTCACTATTAACTCAGTTACTTAAAAAAATGTTGCAGGCACACAGCTTCTATTGCTGCGGGAAACCATGGTGTTCCAGTTATAGTAGCCGGGCATCACTTTGGTAATGCCAGTGGAATGGCTCCTCGTTCACAGTAAGTAAAATTTGCTTTCATGTACTATTTTCTTACATCTTACTCTGTCTTTCTGCCAAAATCTTATTTATTGCTACAAATTCTAAGAACTTAAAAGTGTTGCAGTATTGAGATCTTATTCTTTTTATGGCATATTTGCTTTTCTTATATATTGTTGCGGGCATTCTCTTTTCAGCCTTGCTGTTTACAAGGCGTTATACAAAAGCTTCGGTGGCTTTGCCGCTGATGTTGTTGCTGCCATTGACCAGGTATGGTGCTCAAATAAGTTACGCATGAATTCCAGCTGACATTTATGACCCGAGAACATTTCACTTTTTTTTTATCTTCCATCAATGTTGTATATGTTAGTTACATAATTGTTCAATCATATATGGAAATCAGGAAGGTCACATCATTAAAACTTATGGTTTCCTGTTTAACGGGTAGATATTCACCAATTAAATAGTATTTTTCTAAAAGTGTTTATAAATATTTTCAACCAATCAGTGCATTATTTATCAGTAAGTTCTTGTAAAAATGGAATAATAATGTTGCATGTCAAGCTGCCCCGTATTAAAAAATGACCCATTTTGCCACTTCTAATATATCAATGTTTTTGATTGATTTTGTCAGGCAGCTCAGGATGGAGTGGATGTAATAAGCCTATCAATTACTCCTAACAGACGTCCTCCCGGAATAGCAACCTACTTTAATCCTATAGACATGGCCTTGCTATCAGCATTTAAATCCGGTATTTTTGTGGTACAAGCCGCAGGCAACACTGGACCGTCACCCAAGAGTGTATCTTCCTTCAGTCCATGGATTTTTACAGTGGGTGCAGCTGCACACGATCGGAAGTATGGCAACTCTATTGTACTCGGCAACAACCTCACCATTTCAGGAGTTGGACTTGCACGTATGTGTTAATAATTAAATTATTTAATGGTTTTTTCTGCTCTTGTTTTCCCAATTTTTGGGGCTGTTTGGGTTGTGTGATATAATACTGATAACTGGTTATTGTGAAAGTTGCAACAATCAGCTTTTAGCATTTGGAATCCGACAATAGAAGCACATTTAAACACTAGTTGTTACAACTAATAATCCGATTATGACTATTCAATAGTTTTTAAATGCCATGCATAACATACCTCTAATTTTTGCAGCGGGAACAGATAAAGGTTACACTTTGGTCTCTGCAGCAGACGCACTGAATGATTCAGAGCCACCAAATGATGATTATGTGAACGAATGCCAAGACGCGAGTAGCTTGAATCAGACCGTTGTTCAAGGGAATCTTTTAATCTGTAGCTACTCTATAAAATTTGTGCTCGGGCAATCAACTATAAATACTGCTGTGCAGACAGCTAGGAATCTGAGTGCAGCTGGTATTGTGTTCTCAATGGATCCTTTTATTATTGGCTTTCAGCTCAATCCTGTTCCCATGAGTTTGCCTGGTATAATTATTCCGTCTGCTAATGATTCCAAGGTCAGTAGTATCCTTCAAGAGTGTTACAACCTTTTATAATTACTTTTTTAAAACTTAGCATGTTACTGTTATTTGGATCACTTATAATTGATATAATAGGATTATAATAGATTTGTTCTGTAAGTTTTTATTTATTTATTAAACTGCGGTTAGAGTGGGAACAGGTTATCTTGGGCTAAGTTATATTGGAATGGGGGTCAAAAGGGTAATTTAAAAGTTCGCTAAGAAGTTTAAATTATTAAAAATGTGTTCAGAGTATATCGAGTGTTAACAAACTCTTGAATAGCTGCTATTTTGTTAAGTATTTTTATTTCATAAAATTAACCTTCTCTCAAGGTAAAATAAATGGATAAAAAATTGTGTAGAGGTGCCTCAGAAAAATCATTGCATTTACTTATGAATGGGTTATAACTGGGCTATATTTTATATTTAAAAGCTCAAATGTTTAAATTAAAAAGTTCGTTAAAAAAAGGAACTAGTCAAATGAGTTGAAAGTCATCTTAAGTGTATTTATAATGTATCCACCCTATTATTATTATTTTTATTCAAATTAGTAGACCGAGTATCATAATCTGATCATATTTAATGCATTATAGAAAAATTTAAGAAATGGACAAAAACTGTTGGCGTGCCAACCCATCATGTACTCATAGCCATCGGTATTAGAAACTGGATGCTGTATAAGGAACCAAATGCTTTCTTTATGGTATGTTTATGGCATGAGTTTTATACATGTGAATATTCACAAGAGGCTCAATTGAATCTTTGCAGATATTACTTCAGTACTACAATTCTTCATTAGAAAGAGATCCAGTTTCAAAAAAGATCATCAAATTTGGGGCCGTTGCATGCATTGCAGGCGGAGTAGAAGCAAATTTTAGTAACAGTGCTCCAAAAATAATGTATTATTCCGCTAGAGGACCTGACCCACAAGACAATTCCTTTCAAGATGCGGACATATTGAAGCCAAATTTAGTTGCACCTGGAAATTTTATTTGGGCTGCTTGGAGTTCAGGTGGCATGGATTCGGTTGAATTCCTAGGTAACAGTTATGTTTGTAGATAACCATGTCACAAGATTAAGTCTTTTGTTGGTTGTAGTTAGAGGTGTCAATTTCAACCCATTTATGTTTATTTAAATTGGACAACGGCGTGTTTGCCGGTCAACCCGACCCGTCTTGTTTCAGCTTGTACTAAAAAGTGATCCATTTTAACTTGAACTATGTTGACACACTACTTACCTGCCCATCCCACCTCTAGTTTTAGTCCTACGAATGCTTGTATGCTGATTCTTATTTTTGTTGCTTTTAAGGTGAGGATTTTGCTATGATGTCGGGAACGAGCATGGCAGCTCCTCATGTTGCTGGTCTTGCAGCATTGATTAAGCAAAAATATCCATTTTTCAGTCCTTCAGCAGTTGGATCTGCACTGTCAACAACTGCTTCTCTCCATGATAAAGATGGGGGTCCCATAATGGCACAACGGGCGTATGCTAATCCTGATTTAAACCAGTCTCCAGCAACTCCTTTTGATATGGGAAGTGGTTTCGTAAATGCCACTGCAGCATTAGATCCAGGACTAATTCTTGATATTGGTAAGTCAATCTTTTGATAGCTCGGGTAGTAATATAAGAAAACTCATTGTATATATGCATCTTTTTTAACCATATCGTGAATATATGCAGGCTATGAAGACTATATGTCCTTCCTGTGTGGCATAAACGGGTCAGCACCAGTAGTCCTAAATTACACTGGCGCAAATTGTGGAGCCAGTATGGTTAATGGGGCAGACTTAAACTTGCCTTCCATCACACTTGCAAAACTGAACCGGTCACGAACCATCCAAAGAACCCTGACCAACATTGGTGGAAACGAGTCTTATAGTGTCGGCTGGAACGCTCCTTATGGAGTTTCCATGAAGGTGACACCCTCTCACTTTTACATCGCTAGTGGCGAAAAACAGGTATTAAATGTGTTGTTGAATTCAACATTGAACAACAGTGTTGCAAGCTTTGGCAGAATAGGATTGTTTGGTGACAAGAGTCATGTTCTGAACATTCATTTGTCGGTAATTCAAAAAATCACATATAACAGTAGTAGTAGCTGAGGGTTGGTTGTATGATTGTTAGCATGGTTTGTGAGTGTTATTATTTGGTTTTTTTGGTCCTTTATTTAACCCATTTTATGTCCAGTTTTTGCTGTGTAAATTACTTAGTGTACTGGTATGAGGCTAATGAATATGTTTGATTTGATAATTACTTCATGTCTTTTGACTCTTTTTTTCTTTCATAATATTTACTTTATACGCGGCAAACTTCAATGGCCTAGTGTTAAGGCAACTTGCGCACAAGAGGGGTGGAGAAAAGCGGACATGGGGACTCGGGTCGGAGCGCAGTGTAACTAAGGTTTTCATTTTAGGGCGAGGCAAAATGGCTAGTGTTCAAACCTCAGTTGAGGTTGTTAAAGATGTTAGAAATGGTCACGGGATATCTCGGTTTGACTACTATGCATATTTCAGGAGAAATGATATTTCTTCCTACTAAATACTCCTACATATCATCCTATTTATAGATACTGATACATGGAAAAATTGACGGTTCAGATTAAGAGAGATAATGAGTGGAAAACACTTGTAATATTTTTATGTGGGTAGGAGAATGAGTAAATAAAGTGTAAGAGGATACAACAATGTTCATATTTTAAGTAAAAAAACCGTCATTTTCAAATATCCTAAACAGAAAATACATTATGCGTTCAATTATTTTAAAGGACTTTTTTTTTACTTATAAAATAGGTAATACTATAGCATATATTCGGTTAAATGTATATTTGGAAAAGTTAAAGCTATCATCCTTGGTTTTATTAAAAAGTAAACAAGGAAGAATAACGGAAAAAACAATGTGGGTCATGTGACATGTGCAGTCACTTTCTCACTAGAGCCTAACATGTGTAATGGGCTGTGATGAGTGTTAGAAAAATCCAAAAGTTTTGCCCGAAAAAAAATTATGAAAAAAACGTTTTGTGCTTTAAATACGTTTTTGTCATCAAAAAATCGTTTTTTTGTACAAAACTTCTTTTGACTTTTTGCATACAAAATTTAATTGCGCACAAACTATAACAAGTCGTACAATTTGTGCATCAAAAATATTTTTTGCGTGCAACAAAATTTCTTTTTTTTTTGCGCGCATTAAAAAAACTATAAAAACTTAAAATTAGAAAACTTCTTACAAAAGTTTTATTGCACCAACATACTTGATTTCTAATGAATTTTTTTGGAATTTTTCGTGAACTTTTTTAAAAAAAGTTTTCCTTTTATCCTTCTCACGAATATTTATCTTTTTATTTTAACCTTCCACTATTCGGTTAAATGTATATTTAGAAAAGTTAAAGCTATCATCCTTGGTTTTATTAAAAAGTAAACAAGGAAGAATAACGGAAAAAACAATGTGGGTCATATGTGACTTATGTGCAGTCACTTTCTCACTAGAGCCTAACATGTGTAATGGGCTGTGATGAGTGTTAGAAAAATCCAAAAGTTCGATCCACTTTGAAAACTTTGGTATCCGCGAAAACCCGGACGAACGAAGCGAACACTCATATCTGGAAACCAGAAAAGGAAACACCGCTTATCAACATGTTTATTCGTTTCGTTTTGGGTGGGGGGGGGGGGGGGGGGGGGGGGTTTGGAGATGTATGTGAATGATGCTAGGAGGCGGGGTTATGGAGAGTCGGGTGGAAGCTACGCTACGTATATAAAGATCAAAGAGAACAGAAATTATCATTTGCGACTCTATACTTATCAGGTCAAACGTTAATCAGTTAGACCACTGGGAACAGTACAGCGAGACGCAGAGCGCACGGAGCTCCGAATGATATATGTGGGAATATATTCGATCATACTTAACTAACTTAGTTTGATAGTGAGATTACATGTATGTTTTCATTATCTCAGGTTTATTATGTTGCACGAGCTAAATGATGCATGCGAAAATATATTGGATCACACCAAGTACTACATATTGCATCGACACTTTAAAGGGTGTGTGGGATTGCTTATTTGAAACTGCTTATTTTAACATTTAAACTGCTTATTATACAAAAAGAAACAATTTTTTTCATAATATTATCTTATAAAATCTCTTGGCAATAACATTTATTTGCCCAAATTGCATCAATTATAATTTATCTAAATTATATGCAATAGTCGGAACAACCAAAACCAATAACAAACAACTATCAAAATTAAATTGTTTTTTTCCAACAATACCTTAAAGCTCCCCGCCCAACGGGCGGGCCTTGAAACTAGTTACATAATAAAATAATGCATTAATCACTGTCACTGGCAGGAATTGTATCCTTTCTTTGGGTAAAGAGGAACTGTATCCTTATGGAAAACTTTAACCACATTTTTCTTTGTAATGTTAAGGTAATGCATTGATGATTTAAGAGTAAAAACTGAGACATTAGCAAGTATCAAAGCAGCTCCTACAGTAATATTATTTTCATAACCACCCTCACTAATGACTTTGTGATATATTATTGTACCTGAGAGATCTTTCATAGTCACAATTAGATCGCCAATCACATTCGGAGAACAAGACTTGACTATTGCAACAACTTGGTCAAGTTTCTCATTTTTCAAAAAGTTTTTGATGTCTCCCAAACATCCAATTACAGTGTCACCATTAGCATTCACATAGTTAGTGGCGCTAACCCACGACCCACTCTTAAAATCATCATCCTCACCCGCATCTTTAACAACTTTCTGCATATATTTTTGTGTCGACATTAAAGTCCCATCCGAATCAAGAATAAAAACATTTTCTTTAAGCAGTTTGGCTTGCTGAATAAAACACACAGGACCGGGTATTATCCTAACTGGATTTAGGGTTGAGGGAGATGATTCAACACGTGTGCTACTAGACGGACGCAGAACGGGTGTTAAATGGAGATCGGAATCATCTATATCAAGACTGTATTCCCATGGATCATTATCGTTATTGAAATTGGAATCCATTTGAGAGAATTGGATAAGATATTGTGTGAGAAAATGAGGAGATGATGAGGGGTATTTATAACGGAAAAGTAGCCGTTGGAATTTAAAATTTGAAAATATAAATACTGAATTTAAAATAACAATACTTTATTTAAAACATTACATTTAAAACAACAAAATTAAAATAGTTTCTAGATTATTAATCTGACTCGTATTCTGAATCATATTTCACCACCCTAAATTCCATAAAGAATTCCTCATCATCAGCTTGTTTTTGCCTAATTTTCTCCTCCCGTTCTTTTTCATCCCTTGCTTCTTCTTCTAATGTTTCTCTTAAGGCTTCTTCATCTAGATGTAGTTGATGTAGCTCTTTCTCAGTAAGATATAAATCACATATCTCATGGGCATGTGATGACGAACCACCTATATAGGTTTGTGAGCGGTAGTTGTATTTTTCCAGTAACCAAACTAACTTGCCATTCATTTGTTTTTCTATTTTTGCCGCATTTCCATACATAGAAAGATTCAGCTCGTAATCTTTATCAGATCCTTTTTTTAAGAAAGTGTCGATCAAAGCATGACTCTCTTGTGGAATGTCATTACATTTCTCGTATGCTTTTCTAAAATCGTCTTTAGCTGTGCATGCATTTTCAAATTGCAAGGCTAAATCCAGAATCGCTTTCTGACGAACCATATCTTCGTCAATTAGTCTTTTAACCAAAGTTTCGACTTCATCGTCGGTATGTGGAAGCGAACAAGACATTTAAAAAAATTGATGAAAGTGTATATAATTGTGTATAAAATGGTAAAATAAGTGGGTATTTATAGTGTTAAAGTGGGGTGAATTATAAAAGTTGAAAAAGTTTTTTTTATTATAAAACAAAAAAAATCATATTTTTGTGAATAACCTTTGCCTCGACAACGGTCGACCCTGCGATGGAAATGCCCAAATTTCGTCGGCGACCGATCGACCCACTATCCTTATCTTATAACGCATTTAGGACATTCTCTTTATGTAAAACTTAAAAATTTCAACCTACACACTTGCTTAATATCGAAGGAATTGTGTTACTTTTGCTCAAAACTAACCACATACACATAAATATATAAGTTGCATCCTTAAAATTAAGGGTGTGTTTAGTTTGGGAAAAATATCCTATTTTTTTAAGAAATTTTTCATTTGAAAATAGAAAAACTAAAAACTTATTTAGTCGCACTTTTTCCAATATTTAAAAAAAATCTCATTTTCCTAATTTAAAATAGAAAAATAGAAAATCACATTTTACTATTCTTCATTTCTAAAAGGAAAATACAATTCCCATCTAAACAGGTTTTTAAAAATCTCACTCTTCTTTAGAGAAGAAAAACTATTCCCTTCTCTAGGAATTTAAAAACATGAATTTTTTCTACAACTAAACACCACCTAAATGTCTTTGATTCTGTAAATATGTAACGGCCTTCCACTTATAATACAACTCATTTCAACCATTTATAAACTTGTAACAACCCAACCATTATTTTAGTAAGAGCCCTCCGGAATAAAAGGGGTTGTGCATAATGCAAAATTAAATCATTTCATCCTTTTTCTTCTCTATCTAAAAAACACATACTATCATTTATTTTTCTATCTAAACCAGCACCCATCAGATACCTATTCACCAGGGTCGTCTCGTGGTTTTCAATGGCCTTAGGCAATAACAAAAAAGAGGCCTCATTACACTTGTAAACTAAAGAAAAATTGCATATAAACTTGAATTATATGGCTCATATATGATAAATATTATACGTATTTACATGCAAAACTAATAAAAATGAGGTCATTTTAAGTGGAGGCCTGGTGCGACGGCACCACTTGCACACCCCTCCAAGACCCCTCTGCCATTCAGCATCTCTCTCTACAATAAACACATCAAAGCCCTTATTTGCAAACTAAAATTTCCACCACCATCACACCACCCAACCTCCAACCTCTCTTTTGTTTGTTATGGGTGTGGTCAAGTGGATTTGTTGGATAAAAGAATGGTAATCAGGGAGCCTTAGGTGGGAAAGAGGCTAGTTTTTTTTCGAGTTGTTTTTTCGTTTCATTTCAGATCTACTCCCCCCGTCTCAAAATTATTGTTCCCTGTTGACTTTTCAAGTCTTTTTCTTCAAACTTTGACCTTAAATATTTTTGTTTGTGTTGTATAATACTTAATGAAAAGTATAGGAATTGATTGCTTTTTATATGTATTTTCATAGTTATTATTTTCATCAAGTATTATATAACACAAACAAAGATATTTAAGGTCAAAGTTGAAAGAAAAAGACCTAAAAAGTCAATAGGGGACAATAATTTTGGGACGGAATGAGTAGCACGTTAGTTGGTTTTGTTGTTCTCAGTGTGTTTGTCCGTTTCCTATAGGTTAGTTGGTTTTATTGTTGGTTTTAGTAAACAACTATGAACTACCACCGTGATAGATTGTGTTAGATCTAAAGGTTTTCCGTGTATCTTTTGTTAGATCTAAAGTGTTCCACCCTTTTTGAACCAATTTGTTTTTATAATGGTGTTTAGCGACCACTACACTTAGTTGGCTGCGGTTATAGTTACCAATGATTGATTTTTTATGTGCTTTTGTTGTGAACGAAATTGGGTTTTTTTGTCAATTTTGTTAGATATGTGAGTTGGAGGCCATGATATTCTTTTTCCCACTTTATTTTGAGGTGGTTTATTTTGGTAAATGATGCTTTCTGAGGCTATATCTTGAAGTTTATTGTATATTTAAACTTTTTTTTGTTTTCTTTATATAAATCTACAATATTCTGAGTCTATTTGAGGCTAACTTTCTTATTTGTGCACGGGATGTGTTTCTTCAAAATCGTGATCCTGATCGTAGGATCGTACGATCCTACGATCCCACATATAAAAAACGATCAAGATCGTAGTAAGATCTTAATTTAAGCAGGATCGGTCTAGATCGTAGGATCGTAAGCAATATCGTAGGATCGTAAACCATCTGATCCTGCCACAGACCTATGTTTTTATCTCAAATCGAGCGGGATCGGTGTAGGATCGTAGGATCGCACACAGGATCGTAGGATCTTTAACAATCGGATTTTACTATAAGCATATGTTTCTTATTGTTTTTTTTCTTCTTTAACTCTAGTCACATTAATCTAACAGTTAAAACTTGAACTTAATAGAGGCATTGCATTATTTCTATTTATATGGTAGTTTTTCATAAAAAAGTTGCATTTAGCTGTGTGTTTGATATTATATACTCTTTAAAAATGTGTAACCCTGATAGAAAAAGAGCTACGTGGCAATTAGATGCCAATTCAGATCCTCTATTTGACGATCATATGCGATTCCGTGATCTTCAACAGCAAAAGATCCTAGGTAGGATCCCGATCCTAACAACCTTGCTTCACATGTTAAGACTTTGTTTACTAAGGACCTATTGGGTTTTTACATCTATTTAACCATTAAATATATTACGAGTACGCAGCGGAATGATTAAACACGTATAGACATCATAATTAACAAGAGATTGAAGATGTGTACCTTTTTAGCATAAACTTTACAAAACCGCCTTGAAACTACGTTTTGTTATAAACACCACGACGAAACAAACTAGGATCACAAGAATAAACCCTCTAGAGATGACACACACAATACGTCTTAGCAAACAACGAGTATGCTTAGTACAAGTAGTGTGAAAGCAATCGCTCACCTTACGTCTGATTCAATCAACACACACAAGCAAAACCTCCACGAATATGGTAAAAACCAACAAAACCAAAGCCCAAAAGGGTATTTCGGTTTCGAACGCGAGAATCGACAAGTGAAAAAACAAAAACCCTTTGTGTGGTTTTGATTTCGAAATTCGAACACAAGAAGAGTTTAGGTTTTTGGATTCAAGTATGAGAGAAAACAAAGAACAAAAGCTCTATTTATACACCACTTAGCTTGGAGAGCTAGCAAGCAATCCCACCTCTCAAGGGGTAGAGAACGACCGTTATAAGAAACAAGGGTAAAACGAACTTTTCTTTTCGGTATTATATTTTGTATGAATAATATTGAAAAGGGTAGTTATATCTTGTTCTCGGTTTTGCATATTCAGTCTTTACTTTTAACGACAAATAAAATTCTTTGATAAACTTTATTAACAATCGTATCTGTTATACATTAATATAATTATCGTTGTTTCTACATAAAAACAGAGTGCGTCCCCGTAGCTCGAATAAGATGTCCGGACATATATTAATATATACTTGGACCATATCCAACAACTCTCACTTTGACATGTATAAATAATATAATAACATTGGTAAGCGTCTAGCAACACGCCAATGCTCCCAGAAATATCCGAAGTGGTTTTCTTAAAGACACCTATAAATGATTTATGAATTTACAATCCTTTTTTTCCGAAACGATCTAAAAATGGATAGGATCAATGTCATTCCATTAGTTAAACGATTCTATTATTCTCTTATGTAACTAATCAAGATTATCGAAAATCAATGAACATATACTACATGAGGTTTCGGGTACGTCCATCAACTCATAATTGATTAAATCTATGAGGAAGGCCAGTGTGGCATCATTCTTCAACTATTGAAGGAACAAATTTTTTATTGACTACAAGTGTCAAGTCATCATGCTTCACAATCACTTCTGAAATAGCCCTTATTAGTCACCTTTTTCAGGATAACTTAAACTAGATCAAGAAGGATTATTCACATATGCAAGACCTACTTGCATCTCAAGTCTAAGGATTTTGTAAATAAAATCACTTACAAGATTTACTCAATGACGACGATCCATAAAGTAATATTCTTGTTAGGTGGGGAAATCCAATATTCATCTTATGAATATTATGTGAGTTTGGTGGGCTCATCCTTAATATCTACAATATCACCAATCACTTAGATTTGTCTTAATTTAACAATATTCTCATATTGTTAATCGACAACGGATTAATTTAGAATAATCAACATAATTTCATAGAATTATGTAACAAATAAAAAAACTAATAGTAACATAATATAATTTATCATGAGATACCCTCCGTCCCTAAATAAGTGTCCACTGTTGACTTTTTAAGTCTTTTTCCATCAACTTTGACCTTAAATTATTTTGTTTGTGTTATATAATACTTAATGAAAATTATATCAATGAAAATATATTTAAAACCCAATTCATTCATATATTTTGCATCAAGTATTATATAACACAACAAAAAATAGTTAAGGTCAAAGTTGCTAAAAAATGACTTCGAAAGTCAAAAGTGGACACTTATTTAGGGACGGAGGGAGTAATATATAAACCGCAAACAACACTCTTTATGTTTTTCAATTTATATTATCCTATAGTGAATTATATTTTGGAACATTAATTAGGTTAACTGATGTTTTACCAACTAAATATATAATCCAAAGCAAACTAATTCTTAAAAATATCTTAGGATCCTTTTTTTATTAGGTCGATTGATTTTCTCACAAATCTCAATATGTGAAAATGTTAAATGATTTGGGTACTACTAAATCTACCAAAACATCATTTTAGTCAAAAAGTCCATGTGTTAGAATTCGTACTAATACTAATTTATCTATACTACTTTATAAAACATTTAGCTCAATCTATTTTTAGAAGTTTTAAAATTTTAAGTAAAAAATATTACTTTTTTGAGAAAGTTCATGCATACAAGCAACATTAAAAGCCTTTAAAAACGGGTCATTTAAAGCCTCCTAACTGGAAAATTTGTTAAAATAAATATGTGTACTTAAGAAGCTTTGTATTGATTTTGTAGTTTTTTGTGGTGTTGTTGTTTAGGGCAACTTGTTAGAATGGATATGTGTACTTAAGAAGCTTTGTATTGATTTTGTAGTCGTGTGTGTACTTGAGAAGTTTAGGGCAATTTGTTAAAATGTATCTGTGTACTTAAAAAGTTTCGGGTATGTTGCGGAGTAATTACTTGGCGCTTTTAGCTGAAGCCGAAGCTTAGAAGAGTTGTAGCTTATTAGAGTTCGAACTTTTATTTTTGGATATGCTTGGCAACGTAGCTCGAGTTGAAAGCGTATAATCATAAAATGACAAAAGAATGCAAACACAATTCACAACATAAATGCATAAGAGTATTTCCACAAAGGGTAATTTCATATATCCCTTTCTTATACTGTGTTTTTTAGTTTTGTTATTAAAAAGAAGTAAATAAATGTAAAGTAAACATTTTTCTTTTAAAATTGGAAAGAAACACTTTACTTAATAATCAATCAAATGACACTAATTTTCATTCCATTTTTTTCTTCATTGAGTTTTACACAAGAACACAACCTCTTATATTTCTTTTTCATTTTATTTCTTTTTCTTCCTTAACTTTAACTTGAGAACACGATGTTAAATTTGGAAGTTTGATATATACTCAAACATGTTTTAAGAACATTATAGATTATGCATGTTGGGATTTTACATCTATTTAACCAATTAAACATATCACGAGTACGCAGCTGAAATATCAAACACGTATAGAACTTATAATTAACAAGCGATTGAAGATGTGTACCTTTTAGCAAGAAACGTTACACTGCTTTTAGCAATAAACGTTACACCGTCTTTAATATACGCGTGTGTATAACACCACGCAAAACCACTAAGGATTAAAAGAATAACCCCTCTAAGTTTACACACGCAATACGTTCTTAGCAAACAACGTGTATGCTAGTACTAGTAGTGGTTTAACCAAACGATAACCTTCGTCTTTGAATCAATCAACACACGAACAAAACCTCCACGAACGTGGTATAAAACCACAAAACCGAAACCCTAAAGGGTGTTTGGTTTGATCGCACACCAAGGGGAGGAAACCGAAAACCTCAAAGGGTTTTGAGGTTCGGTCGAACAAGGGGAGAGCACAAGGAGATTTTTAGGGTTTAGGGATTACAAGTTATGAGCTTTGAAAAGCCCTGTCCCCTATATTTTCATCTCTTGGCTTGGTGAGCAAGCAAGCTCTCCCACCTCCTTAAGGAGGTGGTATTCGGCCGACTAGAAAAGGAAAGGGGCAAACCGCACCCTTCCTTTATTCGGTTTTTGCATATTAGTCCCTTAAACCTTTTAACGACTAATATTTATTACTCGTTAAACCTTTAACGATCGTTTGTTAAAACACTAATTAATATGATACATTAATATATTAAATACGTTGTTCTCTCCACTATTTATCGTGTGCGTCCCTTAGGCTCGAATAATCCGGACATTCATAATTTATTATTTGTTCATATTTACAGCTCCCACTTGGACAATGTATAAATTTATAATAACATTGGTAAGCGTCTAGCAACACGCCAATGCTCTCAGAAATATCTGAGTGTGGTCTCATAAAGACACGGACAAATAATTTATGAATTTACAATCCCTTTGTTTCTGATACCGTGTTAAAAATTGATATGGATCAATGTCATTCCATTATTTAACGATCATGTTTTCGGTTATGTACTAATCAAGTTAACGAAAATCAATGCGGTATCATATTTCTTGAGTTTTCCGGGTACGGACCATACACACATCTGATTAATTTTAAGTGAGGCCTAGTGGCATCATTCTTAAACTATTGAAGGATTAAATTCTCTATGGACTATTAAGTGCCAAGTCATAAGGTTTCAATATCACTTCTTGAATTAGGCCCTTATTGAGTTATGCTATTTTTCAGGATAACTTGACTAGATCAGAAGGATTATCCACATATGTAAAGGTTCCTTCTTGGCATCTCAAGTCTAAGGTATTTTGTAAATAAAATTCACTTACAAGATTTATCTAATGGACGGACGATCCTTAAAAGTAATATTCTTGTGTTGGGAATATCCAATATCATCTTATGAATTATCATGTGAGTTTGGTGGACACATCCTTAATATCTACAATATCACCAATCACTCAGATTTGTCTTAATTTAACAATATTCCCATATTGCTAATCGACAACAGATTAATTTAGAATAATCAATATTATTCATGGATTTAAACACGTAAATATAGGACACAATTTAAGATAAAAATAACAAAATACCAAGTATCATTATCATAAAATAAATTGTTCAAACATCCCTTATCCAAATACTAAACACAGATCTACATGAAACTACTAGCTAAACGAAGTCTCATGCTCCTAGCATGTTGAGTAAGCTTTCCTTTAGGTAAAGCCTTCGTAAAAGGATCAGCCAGATTGTTATCTGTGTGAACTTTTAGGAATTTTATTTCGCCCAGTTCAATACTCTCGCGAAGATAATGATATCTCCTATGGTAGTGTCTGACGCCTTTCTGAACCCCCGGTTCGTTGGCAAAATGAAGTGCGACTGAATAATCGCAAAACATCTTAATAGGCTCGCTTATTGTTGGTACTATACCAAGCCCTGAAATAAACTTCCTAATCCAAACAACTTCCATCGCAGCTTCTGAAGCAGCTATGTATTTAGCCTCTGTAGCTGACATTGCAGTAGTACTTTGCTTGGAGCTTTTCTAGTCCACTGCGCCTCCATTCAAAATAAAGATGTATCCTGTCTGAGATTTTGTATCATCTCTATTAGTCTCAAATCCAGCATCGCAATAGCAATCAACTTGAAGTTCAGCTTCAGGATTTCCACCATAAACCAAAAAACATATCTTTAGTATTTCTTAAATACTTAAGAATATTTTTCACAGCAGTCTAGTGAGGTTCACCAGGATTCTATTGAAAACGGCTTGTTATATTTTGCGCGAACGCAACATCAGGTCTAGTGCATCTTACAGCATACATAATGGATCCCACATCTAAAGCATAAGGTGCATTTTGCATGCGCTTCACCTCCTCAGGTGTTGAAGCACCTTGTGTTTTGTTCAAGTCAAGTCTTTCTTGCATGGGGATATGACCACGTTTGGAATTATCCATCCTATATCTCTTTAAGATCTTATCCATGTAAGCATTTTGACCAAGTCTAATCAATCACTTTGAACTATCTCTGTAGATTTTGATTCCAAAAATAAATGCTGCTTCCCCCAAATCTTTCATAGCAAAACACTTTCCAAGATAATCCTTTACACTTTGTAAACTTGGAATGTGATTTCCCATGATAATTATGTCATCGACATATAAGATGAGGAATGTAACATTACTCCCACTAGCCTTTTGATATACACATGGCTCATCAAGATTTTGAGCAAAACCAAACTTTTTGATTTCCTCATCAAATCTTTTATTCCAGCTTCTTGATGCTTGCTTAAGACCATAAATGGATCTTTGAAGCTTGCATACTTTTCTGAAATGTTTAGGATCAATAAAACCTTCAGGTTGTACCATATAAATGTCTTCACCAAGATAACCATTTAAGAAGGAAGTTTTGATATTCATTTGCCATATCTCATAATCATAGAACGCCGCTATAGATATGAGAATCCTAATAGCTCTAATGTCAGCCACGGGTGAGAACGTTTCTTCATAATCAACCCCGTAGAGTTGAGTATAACCCTTTGCTACAAGACGAGCTTTATAGGTGTGTACAATGCCATCCATGTCAGTCTTTTTCTTAAAAATCCACTTACTCCCAACAGTCTTACAATTAGGAGGAAGATCGACCAAGACCCATACCATATTGTCTATCATGGATTGCATTTCCGCATTCATAGCATCGAGCCACTTATTAGATTCTGGATCTAACATTGCAGCTTTATAGCTAGTGGGTTCATTAAGATCCCCTAGACTATGTTCCTCCGCCTCTACATTTAGACATAAGCGATTTGGAACTCGACGTGACCTTTCGGACCTACGAATCAGAATCTCTTCCTCTTGAGGTGGTTCGAAACCTTCAACCTCCATAGGAATTTCGCTAGTGATTTCAGAAGGTGATGTATCTTCATCTTGAATTTCTTCAAGATCTATGGCCCTCCCACTGACTTCTTGAGTTATGAGATTTTTCTCAAACTCAGCATACCTTGCAACAACAATTTTGTTTTCAGGTGGGAAGTAGAAATAGTAACCCATTGTTTCCTTTGGGTATCCTATAAAGATACACTTAACAGATCTTTGTTGGAGTTTGTCAGGCGTATCCCGCTTCACAAGCGCCTCACATCCCCAGACCTTTAAGTAAGACAAGTTTGGAACTTTTCCATACCATAATTCATATGGAGTCTTATCAACCTTCTTGGTTGGAACCATATTGAGAATGCGTGTTGCAGACTCTAGAGCATAATCCCAAAAGGATAACGGCAGAGTTGTAAGATTCATCATAGATCGAACCATGTCTAACAAAGTATGATTTCTCCTTTCAGACACGTCATTGTGTTGTGGTGTGTATGGAGGAGTAAGCTGTTGGACAATTCCACAAGCTTTAAGATAATCTTTAAACTCTTGGCTTATGTATTCGCCACCTCGATCTGATCGAAGAGCCTTGATAGTCTTCCCGAGTTGATTTTCCACTTCATTTTTAAACACCTTGAATGTTTCAAAGACCTCATGTTTATGCTTAAGAAGATAAACATAACCATAACGACTATAATCATCCGTGAATGTAATGAAGTAGCTAGCACCTTGTCTTGACACATGTCTAAGTGGACCACACACATCAGTATGTATTATTCCAAGAAGATCAGTCGCCCTTTCGGGACGATGTGGAAACGATTTCCTTGTCATCTTGCCCGATAAACAAGATACGCATTGATCAAATGACTCATCATCTGTTGATTTTAAAAGCCCTTCTTGTTGCAGCTTTTCAATACGTTTCTTGCTTATATGAGCAAGACGACAGTGCCATAGATAAGTAGAGTCCAAGTTATGTTTGGCTCTTTTAGTGCTAACATTATAAATAGAATTAACATTTGGTACAAGATCATGCATATCAATTTCATAAATACCATTACTGGGAATAACATTAAAATAAAGAACATTGTTCTTAGAAACTGAAATTCTGAAATCCGTAAAACACTAGACAAATCCATTTTCTACCAAACGATGAACTAAAACAACACCTCTAGTAATAGAAGGTGCATAATGACAATTGTCTAAACAAATCACTAGGCCATTAGGCAAAACTAAGTCAAAACTTCCAATAGCTTCTACTTGTGCACGAACACCATTGCCCACGTACAAATAGAGAGCTCCTTATTTCAGCTTTCTTGCTTCTCTAAACCCCTGCTTTGTAATACAAATGTGAGTACCACAACAAGTGTCATACACCCAGGATTTATTAGGAAAAGTAAATAATTTTATTGTGAAGATACCTAAAGAACTAGCAGTGCCAACCTGCTTCTTTTTCTTCAACAACCCAGCAAGATAAACAGGACAATTCCTCTTCCAATGACCCACCTCCTTGCAGTGGTGGCAGGTGTCATCTTTAGCTGGGTGCTCTTTAGCAGAAGGTTTAGGCTTTTTAGGCTTAGGGATATAAACTTGTTTATCCTTTCCCTTGCCATTAGCTTTACCCTTGCCTTTAGCTTTAAGCGATTTCTTATTGGCATTCTGGATTTTACCACTTCTAATCATCATTACTAGTGGTGTTTCAACCTTTTTAGGTAAACCTATTTAATACTCAATAAGCATAGCATGTATTTCACCAATTGTCTTCCTCATGTTATGCATATTGTAATTTCTCATAAATCTAGCAAAATCTTTAATGAGGCCATTCAAGATAAGACCAACAGTAAGATCTTGTGGTAGCACATAACCAAGACATTCCAGATAACCTACATATCCTTTCATCTTTAGAACATATGCAGCAACTGGTTTACCCTCCTCTTGTTTGCAAGCATGAAAAGTTTGGATTAGGTCAAACCTCTCCACTCCAGCTTTTTTCTCAAACATTGATTTAAGCTCCTGAAGCATCTCATAAGGTGCATAGTTTTCAAATTGTCTATGAAGCTCCGGAGTCATACTACCAAGCATAAGACAAGCCACCTTATTATAAGCATCATATACTGCATTCTAATCCGCCAGCACATTTGCTGCGGAATCAGCTGCAGGAGCAAGGGGAATAGGTTGTTCAATGACAAACATTTTCTTTTCAACTCTGAAGACTAACTTAAGTTGACGAAACCAGTCATTGAAATTATTTCCAAAAAGTTTTTCTCTTTCAAACATCGACTTGAAAGCCGAATGGTTTATGTTTTGAACAGGTTGTGCCATCTACAAAACATAGTTAAAGTTCAAGAATTAGTATTTTCGATAATACTCCTTGAAGAAAATTAACTACCCATGTTTAATCAAATAAACAATTAATTTTATAAGGCTAGGACCCTACTTGACATACCACCACCACATCAGTTGATCTGCTAGTGATGGTGTATTCAAAAGGTAATTAACGATCAATAATTATCACCAGTGCAATTTCTAGAACCTTATAGGACTTACTTTATTACAATAATATAGTAGTAAGCATTGTTGATCCCAATAGAATAGATCTTTAATCCTTTAGCTTGTATAAGGTATAGTTATGCTAGATAAATCTAACACAACTATAGTAGAAACTTTGATTGTAAATATCAAAGACTATGCGGAATCTAGTCAATGATACTAAGAAGAATTACAATGAAACAGTAATGAACAAGATCAATAACAAAACAGTTTACCAAACTTTCAGCCTCAATATAATACGAACACTCTTAATAGTGTTAGGGTTTACAAAACCTTGAAGCTACGAATAGATTAACAGAACAATGAAGGATATCTGGATGTATATACATTATGCCCTAGGACCTCCTTTTATACACCAAGGAGTCCTACAAGGCTTACAATACTTTCCTAAGTTATCATGATCTTCTAAACAAATAACTTATACGAATCTTTTACAAAAATATCTCATACTTATCCCGTAAGTAATCTTGATAAACAATCTTCATCTTTATCCCTTCTCTTGTCTTTATCCTTCTGACAGTAGAAACTCTTCTAGCAGTTGTAATCTTTCAGCAGTTGTAACCAGCAGCATTAACTTTTATACCAGCAACACTAACTGTGTACAAGCAGTAGTAACTACTTAGAATATTTTCTTCATTCTTCATCAGCAGTACTAAGTTACACTAGCAGTACTAACTTTATGCTAATAGTTGTAACTTTACTCAAGCAGTACTAACATATACTAGCAGTACTAAGTTACACTAACAGTAGTAACTTTTATACTAGCAGTATTAACTACTTAGTAGTATTTCTTCTAAGTCTCTGAGCAGTCTTCCATTAGCAGTAGTAATATATACTAGCAGTAGTAACTGGCAGTACTAACTACTTAGCATATTTTTCACTAATATCACTAACAACACTAAGTTATGCTTAGCAGCAGTAACTTCCAAACAGCTTCAAAAAGTCTTTTAATCCTAACAATCCTCCCCTAAACTTGATGTTCATCTTCTGAATCTTCAAGTTTCTTGATTAAAAGCTTTATCTTCACTAGGAGGATGCATTCAAACATTTCCAGGATTCTTGAGCTGTTTTGTCATGAGCTTAAGAAGCTGATAACACATTTCATTCCAATGGTCAGCTTGAAGCTTCTTGTTGAGCATTTCTGTGATTGTTGCAGGTGTAAGTGGATATCTCTTTTCTACCAGCATAAAGATATGCAGATTTTGAAATCTCACAAAATGTACTCCACTTGAAGAAAATAGCTTCCAAACTGTCACTTTGTGTCCTTGTAGATTCCTCCACACTTCACTTTCTACATCAGGTTCAAACATCACTTTCAGATCACCCCATAACACTCTCTCATAGCCCTCCTCTGGCCTTGTTAACCCATGCTTAGCTTTAACCAACTTCCAGAGAGTTTCCAAGTCTTCTCTGTCAATATTCTGAAGCATCTGAATCATTGATGAGTACCTCTTTGAACTTCCATCAGCTCTTATGATTTGAAAGTATCCCATCTTTCCTTCTTTGATGATTTTCCAGTCAACAATGATTGGAGGCTTAGTGGCTAGAGGTATAGCATCAATTGCTACCTCATCATCAGGAACTATCTCCATATGCTTTTTTATCTCTGCTTCTTCTTGATCATCATCTACTTTAGCTTCTACATTCTCATCTAACTTTTGCTTCTTTAAATTTTCAGATTTAAGTTCTTCTCCTGCTCTTTTAGAACTTCCTTTTGTTCTTGTCTCACTGCCTTTCACTAACTCTGTATCCATGTCTACAAATGTGTTTACTCTTTTCATTTCTTTGTCAAATAACATCTGAATATCCTCAAAGCTTTTGGTCTTCAATTGATTGTGCTTGTATCCAGCCATGTTTTTCAGATAAGTAGACATTGTATTTCTCTTTTGAGCCTTAGTTGGTGGTTTTCTTCTCTGCTCTTCTGCTCTAAGTCTTGCAAAATGCTTCTTCCTTTTATTCATGAGCTCCACAAACAATCTTGACTTTTCTTCAATAGTCAATTATCCTTGCTCTTCTGCCTGTAATCTTGCGGCTAGCTCATAATCTGCATCCATCATAGCTTGAACATTATCACATTCATCAATGTTTGCATCTTCTTTTCTTTGTCTTGCAAGCTTCTCTTCTTTTTCCAATTCAGCATCTAATTGAGCTTGAAGTTGTTGAGCAACCTCCTTATCAAACATAATCTGATCTTTCTTCTTCAAAGGTTTTTCAGGCTCAACCATTTTTGCCCTGCCTTTGTCTTTAGCCTGTGGAAGTTGTGATGGTTATGAAGGTGATGTTGTTGTTGTAAATTCACTTGGTTCTTGAACTATAACCCCTCTAGCCTTGGGTTTTGCAGCTTTGATCTCTATTAAAGTCTGAGCCAGGGTTAATTCATCAACAGTTGTTGTTGTAGTACTGTCAGTAGTAACTTTAGCAGTACTAACTACAACATTAGCAGTAGTAACTACTTCACCAGCAGTAGTAACTGGATCAGCAGTACTAACATCCTTTTCAGCCATATCAACCTCTTTCTCTGCCATATCTTGTTCATTATCAAGAACACCAATATCAAACATTAAATTATCACCATACCTCCCTTTAGTCTCATCAACTAGTGTAACCTCTACATCTTGGTCAATTTCATCAATTTTCCTCCCTTGTTTGGATGCATCCTCCTGATCACCCAAACCTTCATCTTCAGAGGAAACCACTCTTGTAGATCTACCAACCTTGTATAAACTTCTAAGCCCGTGAGTTCGTGACCCTCCTTTCTTTTCCAACCTCTTAACCCCCTCCTTTAATTTAGTAATCTCTGCAGCTTGAGATGTCTTTGTTTTCTCCAAGTCAAGAACTCTTTGTGATAAGCCGGTACAAAGTTCCATCAATTCATTTAGTTTTAGTCTATCCTCATGATACACAATAAAATATACTATTAATATTCCAAAAAGAGCAATTAAGAACTTTCCTAAAGTCTTCTTTAAGAAAAGCTCACTCTAAAAGATATATATAATATATAATACGTATATTTAACCGGGAAGAATGATCACCCGAGTTGTTTCCCCAACGACTTGTGTAATTGAAAACTTGTTTTAGCTTGGATTATGATTTGAAGGAGAGAAAATATATTTTTGATTATCTATAAATACTAAATAAAGCAACAATTAAAATGAACAATTAAAAGCAATTAAACACTTAAACAATTAAGGGGAAAAAAATAAAACGCGGCAATTAAGCAAATATACTAAATTAACCCCTAAAAATGCAAACTGAATTTCTAAACCTAAAATAGGTCAAAAGAAAATTTTAAGAAAAAGAAAAATATTTTTTTGATTATTTTTGAATTTATTATGAATTAAAAACTAATTTAATCTAATTAAATCCTAAAAAATAGCAAATTAAGTCCTAAAAATTAGAAAACTGATTTTTAAACTTAGAAAAGTCTAAAATAACATAAAAATTCAGAAAACTATTTTTAACTATTTTAAAATTTAAAATCCTATTTTTAAAATTAAAATCAAAAGCTCAAAAATAAAAATTAAAATCTAAAAGGTGTAAAAATGATTTTACTGAATGTAAACCTAAAAGTAATTTTTATAAAACTAAAAACTATTTTTTTGTAATTTTCTGAAACTTTTTTCTACTTTTTATGAATTTTCTAAAATTAAAACTTTCGAAAAATCCTAAAAAATAAACTAATTAATGGAAAAATGTGAAAAAATCAGGAAATGTCTATGATGCAACAAAGATTACTAGAAAAATAAAAGACACAACTCAGCTTATCAAATAAGCTGAGAAAATGGCTTATTAGGCCACGACTTATTATAAAAAGAGGAAAGGTAAAACGTGTACAAGTATTTAATAAAAGGAAAAGATAATGGATGAGCTAATGTAGCAAAGTGTTAAGGCGTGTGTGTTGTGTGCAAGAGGTCGTGGGTTTGAGATTGGCAGACACCCCTTTTTGCTATTTTTTTATTTTTTTGAAAATTTTTGAAAACCAAAAGCTAAAACTTATTAAGCA